>JAKCPI010021056.1:0-24862 GCA_023213315.1 Euborellia annulipes
ATAACATGTTTAATAACACAATTGAGACATTTAAATATATTCCATAATTATTATATAAATATTGAAAATTAAAAGAGATAATTTTTTTGATTTGTGTGGAGAGAAGAGAAAAAAATCTCGCAAATGAAAGGTACCCTAACTTGCTATTCTCATAATTAACTGATTAAAGTCACTACTAATTCAATTTTTTTTTTTAGGACGACTCATTTTCATAAATAAATCATAATATTTATCCAAAAGAGCGACGAAAGATGTGTACACACCATACATCTGATTTTAAAATAAATATATAAAAAGCCAGCTATGCAGAAAGTTGTATTTAACTCTACAGCCCATCGATTCTAATTCTTTTCATTTGCTTTGTTCTTTAAGCATTGCAGTCAAAATTTGAATTTATGCTCTTATTCTGTAATGGAATGTTTTTCCTAGTATAATTGCTGAAAGGTAATTTTTTAATATTATAGAATTAATATATTATACTTTTAAATAATTTCGATTGAATATTTTTAGTTAGAATAATTTTTTTTTTTTCAGATAACTTGTAGATGATCTTCTAAAATATAGAAAACATAAATGAAATCTCAGAAAATTGACAATTTCGATCCTCAAGCAAAAAACCGTCCAGAAAAGAATTATATTCTATTTGCCACTCACTCATATATTTCGCAAATTATTTCCTGTGATAAAATTGAAACAAGTCGAGAATTAAAGTTGCTGAAGTTGAATTACTTAGAAGAAAAGAAAATTTCATCCACGTTAAAATTCCAACATTCAAGAATTGAAATTGACTCTTTTGTGTCGTTACTGGAGGGTGAGTTTATCTCGCACCTTGAAAGGTGTCTCTCCTGGGGAGTGCCTAGTTCGTCTCTTCGTAAATTCATCCCTGTAAACTAGTTATTAAGAAAAGTTTGAAAAGTGAACATATCGCAATCAAAGATATCCAAGAAATTAACCAGTTATTAGGCCCTTGATGCCAGGGCCGAGCGCGGCAAAATCTTAGGGGCCCCAAAATTTTAGAGGCGAGAAAATTTCAAGAAAGATTAAAATTTTAAAATCAATTTGCTTTAGTTACAGCGAAGGGAAGGAAGGGGCAGCATATAATATTAGTACCGAAACTCGTATATAACAAAAAAGGTCAAATGATTTGATATTTGCAACAGGAGGAAAAATGTAGTGATTTGAGTTACGAGGTAAGGGGATAATTTACTAATAAAAAAAAAAATTGGGTTAAAAAAATTTTATGAAAATTTGTCTTTGATATGGTCCGGGCCCCTCGTGGCTCAGGATATCCGGTAATTTAAAAATATTTTTTTGAATGGGGAGGGGGACATTTAAAAAGACCTCCAGTCATAGGCGTGCTGTCCATTGCACTAGGCTACCGGACCCTCGCCCTTCACCAACAAAACTCTCTTCCCCTTACATCCAGTTAGTCACTAACAAAGTGAAAAACTAAAGAAAAATTTTTCCACTTTTGCGCCGTTGTTAGATATATTTCTCTAGTTAAGTCCGCAAAGAATCGAGATGTTTTGAATACTAATATCTAATTCAAATATATAGATCTCGAAAATATTAAAAAAAAACATATTTGTAATTCATTAAGTCTGTAACAATATTATTTTTCTCATAAATGTTTGCTCTAAGGTAGGCATATATATATATATAAATAAATTTATAAGTGAATAATTCCTCAATGAACGGTAATTAAAGTTTGGCCGAAACGTTTCTAATTTGGGATTTCGTTGCACTCTCCATCCAACGATCTATAATCAATTATCTGGCATTTTATGTTGCAAAATGCCAATTAAAATTTCCATATCTGTTCACAAAATGCTCAGATTTTAATTTTTTTTTTTGCTGAAACATTGTTTATAAATTCCTTTTTTAAATGCAAAGCATAATACTAACCAATTAAATTGTTATGTTTTGTTGCACACGTTAAAATTCTGCTGTTTGAAATCATTTATTAGCTCTCTCTATTCGATTCTTGCTTCCGAATTCGCTCCCGGAACCCCTGTTCCTATTTCCGATTACCAATCATTAATTATTCTTAGGTAATATTTTTCTCGAGTCCTCGTTACAAATTGGAAATCCGAAAAAGGCAGCAAATTCATTTATAATTCCTATTTCCAAATAACTAAAAAAATTGTTTTTTTTTATTTACTCTTGTTGAAAAATAAACATCTGAGGACAAAGATCCTTTCTCTTAGTTTAGAGTAAACTAAAATATATTATACAAGACTTTCTTTTCCAAACGTAATTGGGTTATATGAATATTTGAACTAAAAAAATCAACAAATGCCAAATGAAAATTTTGTATACTCATTTTTCAATTAAAAATATTTTAAGTAGAGATTTTCATCTCTGTTTTTATTTATGATACTGTTGTTCAAGAATGGAAACCCAAAAAGAGAGTGAAAGTCTTTTATTAAGAAGATACGAAATTTTTTTTTAAATTAACATATGTTTCAGATAGCTAGCAAGAAATCAAAGGAATCATCTGATCGGGTTGGGATAAACAAGATTGCTTGCGAACTCCGGCAATTTCTACATTCACCTTTCAAAAAAATAGTTTCTTTTCATAAATTTGAGACCGCCAGACCTTTGTAGCGAGTTTATGTTACGATAAAAAATCCCCCCCCCCCCCCTTAATTTTATCTATGCCCAGTGATGGATTTAAGCCGAGGCCCGTGAGGCTAATTAAAAAAAAATGTTTATTATCTATCTGTTTTAATAAAATTGAATCAAAATTAATATAATTCATATGTTTCGAAGTAGTGGTTGTGAGATGTGTAGATGGATAATTATGGGCAGGAGCAGCCAATAAATAAACTCTGTATGCAGATTCAATCACCGAAGACGTTTCGGTTACTCGGCCTTTATTTTCTACTACATATTGATTCAGCTATTCGCCTCGCTTATATACTATTATAATAAGTTAAGATCGACATTTGTAAATCATTCAGTTAGGGAAGTGAAAAATAAAACTACTTTGATTTATGACTATTTGATTCCCATGTTATCGATACAATCTGTTCATTTAGTTATGTTGTTTTTGTTCTAGGCTGAAAAAGGATCCCCGAGGAACGTGCAGAACTAATCGCTGCTATCTAAGTTTAGCCTGTTTTATGTCTTTTGAGAGAGTCTGCAGCCCTAAGGACCCCTCACTCCTTCTTAACTTTCCCCCCTTCGAGGGATCATCTGGTTACTAATACCAAAAAAAATGCATATTTTTTTTTTTAAAATAAAAAATCAAAAACATTTAATGTTAATGTCTGGCTTCCGTTACCACTACTAATACGGTATTCTTGCTTGTAAAAATTGATCAAAAGGAGTCAACATACGAAAAACCTTCATTTTGATTATTTAAAACAAATCAAAACTTTTTAATATTCTGAAAATAACATAATATGGTTTAATAGTTATTTAATATATAAAAAATTGCTTATTGAGAGGCTAATTATTATATTAATCTTTATTATATTTATTATTTCATCATTATAAATTTCGCTAACCTTTTGCGATTTGGGATAATTTTATTTAATAATAAAAAAATTATATACATTCACAGCATTAATAAAAAAATAACAGAAATATATGTTATTTGAAATAAATAATGGAAAAAAGTAATTGTTTTTATTGAGTAAATACAAAATAATAAGAAATTTAGCAGGTGTTGAGGTCAACGATCCTGTCTTATTGCATAACGATGCGTTCGAGGGAAATAAAATGTGCATTTGTTTTGGTTGGAAATAATCGTTTGTGGTCTACGGCTTTTTTCCACGGAATAATGAATTATATTATTCGAAAGTTTTCGGACTCGACGACTAATTACAATCTTTAAGTTTCGGCTCCCCACTTGGGCCATCATCAGGTCTGCCTTTTTTAGATCCCTTTGTAATCTCAAACAAGAGATCTAAAAAAAGAGAGATGATTAAGCCGAAACTGAAATATTGCAATCAATCGCCAAGTCTGAAAAACCTTATTAATCTCTATATATATATATTTATTGAATTCTCATTTGTGTCAACCAATGCATTGAAGCAAACTTCCTTTTTTTTATTAACAAAAATATTATTGTAAAAAGGATTTTGTTAATCAAGATGCATTCAGAGAGGGAATAAGTCATAAGTAAAGACCGGATTTTAAGCAAAATGTTTATTAAAGGAGATATGGAAGCAGAGGCAGCCAAAAAAGAAAATTCTCTGAATGCTTTACCAACCAGCCGGAGACGTTTCGGTCTGTTTATTACAAACCATCCTCAGTTCATTCTAAAATACATACATATAAATATATAAAGTTGTTTTTCACTTGAATTAATCGTATTTATAAATATTTACATTTGGTGTATATGAGTTCAGTCAGGTGATATATGATATACATCAGTGTTAAATATTATATCAATATATCACCTGACTAACTCTGAGCAAGGGCGTCCGCAGGATTTTTTGCAGGGGGGGCAAGGATTTTTTGCAGGGGGGGGGGCAAGTCACTTCCAGATAAGTTAAAAAAAAACGTATTTTGATATTAATAATGTTATACATCTCTTAGTATTTAAATCTTTCTCACCGCGGCAAGGTGGATGTATACTGTGAAAGGTTTTTTTGTATTTTTTTTTTGTTTTATACATTTTTTTGTATCATTTTAATTTTCCAGGGGGGGGGGGGCAAGTGCCTGGTTGCCCCCCCCCCCCCCTGCGGACGCCCATGACTCTGAGCTTATATACACCAAATGTAAATATTTATAAATACGATTAATTCAAGTGAAAAACAACTTTATATATTTATATGTATGTATTTTAGAATGGACTGAGGATGGTTTGTAATAAACAGACCGAAACGTCTCCGGCTGGTTGGTAAAGCATTCAGAGAATTTTCTTTTTTGGCTGCCTCTGCTTCCATATCTTCTTTAATTAACATACCCAGCCACAACTTGTATCTAAAAATGCTTATTGCTGAATTTTATAAGCAACCATTAGATATTTAATTTGGCTTTAGTAAGAATGCCTGGACCCGCAAAAACTTACATGTCAAGCAAATCCTTCGGCAATTGCGTAAATCCCGCCTTCGGCGGGCTTTGCCCCCCTGGCCCCCGTACTTTAGCCTCGCGAGAAGGGGTAATCTGGGGACACGACTTTCTCTTACTTTCAGTAATTTAAAGTTGTATTCTGCACTTGTTTACCAGAATATCTATGGGGCAGGCATTCCATCCCAAATCGAACGGTTTGAAAAATCTTAATTTTTGATTTCCTCCATTTTTTGATATTTTGTAGTACCCCTTTAAAAACCCCTCCTGGTAACCTTTTGGATTTTTTTGATCACCGGTTCAAATTTTGAAAAAAAAAAAATCATCTTTTTTTTGGTTTTTTGCTCATAACTCCTACAAAAATGGTCCGATTTCCAACTTTTTTTTTTTTAATTTTTGTTGTTTTTTTGTGTAGTTTTCAAGAAAAAATATATTATTTTTTTTGAATAATTTTTTTTGTTATTTTCAAATTTCAAACATTTAGCCATTTTCTGAAAATCATGAATACTTCGATTTTCCTGAAAAATGTTTGTAACAAACAACTCTTCTTCTCAACAACATTCCACAATTTTTCAGGGGTTCCGGTCTTGGGCACTATTTTTTTTCGATTTTTGAAAATTTGAAAATTGTTTTTTTCCTATTAGTAGGCATGGAGTGCCCACGACCGGAACCGCCTTAAAAGTTGTGGGGGATAATTACTCCCTTTACGTATGAGTTTCAAGATTTTTATGCTTTTTAAGCACTTTTCCATATTTTTATGCTTTTTGTCTAAACCAGATTTTATTTTTTGAAAAATTAACTCTGGAGAATAAGCATGTGGAACATCCCCTGTAGTCATAGGTACTAGGGCTGGACGGTAATGGATTTTCATTACCGACCTCGATAATGAAAAAAAAACCGGTTTTTCTCGAAAGTCGGTAAAAATTTTTTACCGCCCGCGGAACCAAAGTTTGCCGCCGCGGAACATTTTTTTTTTTGGGGAACCAAAATTTTTCCCAGGGCCGAAAAAATATTTTACCTTTTTTTAGAGAGCCAATTTTTTGCCGAAACATTTTTTTTTCCCGCGGAACCAAAATTTTTCCCCGGTCGGAAAAATATTTTACCTTTTTTTTAGAGAGCCAATTTTTTGCCGAAACATTTTTTTCCCTCGCGAAACCAAAATTTTTCCCCGGTCGGGGAAATATTTGCCGAAACATTTTTTTCCCCCCCCGCGGAACCAAAATTTTTTCCCACCAGGAAAAATATTTTTCCTTTTTTTTAGAGAGTCAATTTTTGCCGAAACATTTTTTCCCCCGCGGTACCAAAATTTTTCCCCGGCCGGGAAAATATTTGCCGAAACATTTTTTTCTCCCACGGGACCAAAATTTTTCCCCGCCCGGGAAAATATTTGTCGAAACATTTTTTTCCCCCACGGAACCAAAATTTTTCCCAGGTCGGAAATATATTTTACCTTTTTTTTTAGAGAGTCAATTTTTGCCGAAACATTTTTTTCCCTCCGCGGTACCAAAATTTTTCCCCGGCCGGGAAAAATATTTGCCGAAACATTTTTTCCCCCACGGAACCAAAATTTTTCCCAGGTCGGAAATATATTTTACCTTTTTTTTTAGAGAGCCAATTTTTTGCCGAAACATTTTTTTTTTCCCGCGGAACCAAAATTTTTTCCCGTTTTTTTTTCTCGCGGAACCTAAATTTTTTGCCGACCGAAAAAATAGGTTTTTACCGACTTTCGAAAAAAAAAACCGGTTTTTATCGAATTAGAGGTTCGTTACCGCGTTTTCGGTAAAAAATTTTTACGGTTTTTACCGGTAAACCGGTTTACCGTCCAGCCCTAATAGGTACAATAAAATAATCAACAATACTGAATATACGTTAAAGCCCCTAAATGGCCTCAGTAGTTGAAAGGGATAAATAGTAAACATAATTTATTCAACAAACAATGAATCAAAGGTTGTACTCTAATCCAACGTGACAGAAAGCTGGTCAAGGCTGTGTGTGCGGAGTGGGACAGGTTGAGTCAGGCGAGATGACCAAGACCAGGATGGCCTTTTAGGGAGAGGGAACAGCTGCTGCTGCTGGACCCACCTCCTTTGCCCTAGCCAATTTCCTCAGATTGGAATTATTCCATTAGCAAATTTATTTAATATTAGAGAAATTAGCAATTTGCCGTATTTAGCTAATAAAAGGTCACTAGGTCCTACGTGTAATTTCATTTATTATTTTTATTTTTTTTCAAATCTGGATTTTTCTGCTGCTTTGCTAACAAATTTTATTTTAGAAGTCTCCCATTCGATGTTACTCGCACCAGTTTTATGCTCAAATTAGACAATCGTTCACACAATAACTTTTTTTCGACTTTTGGCCTCTGTGTATCAAATAACTTATCTACATTGAAGATAAGATGACATAGGCAATTAAAAATATTTGCAAAAACAGCTGCTTTCTTCACATTCAAAATTTTTGTTTGATTTTAAGGAGACGAAAGAGAAATTATCAATTTTTGACGTGACAACGTCTTACAAATCATGTGTCTATAGTGGCAGGTTAGGGGGGCCTGCACGAAAAAGTTTATCGGCTTGAATAACTCCTCTGTCGTAAGAGGTATAATTAAGGTGCATATACGGCTAGAAAGAATGATTTTTTAGCTTCAAGATTTCACCATTTATTTTTTTCCTATCATTTTATTTTACCGCCCGTCAATTCTAATTTGAAAATTTAAACCCCTGTAGATTCCGAACGGCTAATCAGATCACACTAAATGGGATGTCATTTGGTGCAGGAAGAAAAACTCTAATAGAATGAATAAAAAAATCCCGAATAATTAACCCCAAAATCAGTTTTTTTTTTCTCGAAAAACCTCATTTATTAGGCAAAAAAATATCGGGAAATAGCCCTTTTTATGCACAGCATATCTACTGGACCATATAAGCTACATTAATTCTAAATACGAGTATATTTTTAGAAAGAGTGGTTCAATACCCCCCGGACCTTTTTTGTCTTTTTTCCGATATGACGTCATTTTATAATTGGAGGTTTACTTCTTTTAAATTGGTATGATGGAGTTTTTTTTTTTTTTTTTTAAACACTCACACTTTTTTCTCATTCACACTCACACTCACACACACATTCACACAGTCTTTTCGGCAACTCAGGCCATTTAAGACTTTTACGATATCCGTTATTGATAAATATACATATATGGGGTCCAGGCATTCTTATTTAAATGATGGAGTTAACGATAATTAAAACAAAGTATTTTACTTTATTATACAGGAATTTTATTGCCAGATAACTGTTGTGTGCACATTCTCACAGTTTCGGTCCGGAAAGGACCATCATCAGGCCTGAAACAATTAGAAACCGAAAACCCCCACCGAAACTGTGAGAATGTGCACACAACAGTTATCTGGCAATAAAATTCCTGTATAATAAAGTAAAATACTTTGTTTTAATTATCGTTAACTCCATCATACGGATTTAAAAGAAGTAAAAACCTCTAATAATAAAAATTCATTTTTTTTTTGTTGATATCTGAGACAATTTAGAATCCCAGTTAATATATTTTAAAAAAGTTTTATCTCTCCGGGGGGGAATCAAAGAGCTTTACCCCTCCTCAAAGCATTAGTTATTATAAATATGTAGAATTTCAAAAAAAAAATATTTTTGTGCATCCTTATTAACGAATAGAATCGGTTGCGATGTCAATTGAATTCAATTAACTCTCAACCGACAAGAATGAAATGAATGGAGAGGGGTGAACGAAAAAACAGAATCACTTATGAGAAAGAGACAGAGAGAAGCTTCTGAATATTTTGAACCTTGAGGCATTATATGAGTCATTCTGAAATTGAAAATATTTCAACATAAATATAACAGAGGTCAAGTTCGTGATTATATTTTACTCATTTATTTGTTTTCTTTTAAAGAGAGTAAAAACACCCCAAGGGCAAATTATACTTATTTTTTTCACCAATTTAAGAATAATCTCATAAATATATTTTTAGAAAAGTTTTCCGAGAGTGGCCAACTTAATCAAGTCTTAAAGTAATGTTATATTTACATCTATTTTAAGCAATAATATTCTTTATTTTTTCCCGAAAATGTGTCGTTACCTGGATGTCGTAGGTAGGAAGAGAAAGGAGAAAAATCTGGTGTGATTGTCGCACAGCACACAACTTTATCTTACCTTCGGTAATCGAAAGTTGTGTTCTGTGCTTGTCACACCAGATTTTTTGTGTCGACATATATTTAGTTTCCGCCAATATATTAGAATTCAAGATGTAAAATCTATAAGTATAGGAAAATATTTATATTTTGTTACCATGGCAACCATTTCTCCTATCCTTCCCTATGAAATACAAGAATAAAGTGTGCTTCAGAAGATTTCAATGGCAAAATGAGAATATACATTTTAAAGAGCATCTAAAAAATAATTGATTTTTTGAATTAAAAAAAAAAAATCGTTGGAGCGAATTTTGAGAAAATCGAAAAAAAACTGAAAATGTACATCAGTAAAGTATTAGTACTCGTTGGCCGATTTCAGGGGCGTATATAAGGGGGGCCGAGGGCCCCCCCCCCCCCCGAAATTTCCCAAACACATATACCTATATAGGGATATACAGACATCAGCGCAACAAATTTTTCCGCAGGATGGACAACTTAGGTACCGCAAATGAAAAAATGTTCCGCAAAAAATTTCGGGTGGAAAAAAAACATTGTTTCTTAAAAAAAATTTTTTCCGCAGAAAAATTTTTGAGTTCGAGCCCCCCCCCCCCGCCCCCGAAAAAAATTTTTATATACGCCCCTGGCCGATTTAGTTTAAAAGCTTATTTATAAGTCCCAATTTTGGAAAGCTAGATATCAAATGAAGTCTCAGGTTGACCAGCAAATGTTTTAATTGTAATACTTGAATAAATCTTATAGAAAGAGTTTTTTTCTAATACTTTTATCACAATTTATATAAGAAATATCAAAACCTAATAGTCATTATTTATTATTAAAAATACTATTTATTATTATCTAAAAAAAAAAAAATATTTTAAAACATATTTTACGTAATAGAATTTTTATATAATAACTAGACGCAAAGCCCCGCCTTCGGCGGGGCTTTCCACTAGCAGGGGGCTGCGCCCCCTGGACCCCCCTGCTCGCCTTCGGCTTATATACATACCGGTACATACAAACATTTTCCCTTTTCATTTTTATATATAGAGACTATTTTAACGGTTAATCATTCATGAACTTAAGATTTTTTGTGAATCATATCCTTTCCGGGACTCTCCCGGTACACAGACAAAAAATTTACGCCGATATTTTAGAATTCAAAATGTAAATAAATAATAAAAAATCGTAAACATGGGTAAATATTTATATTTTGTTACCATGGCAACCCTTTCTCCTAATTTTTATTTTTTTCTTATTTTAACGGTTAATTACTCATTAACTTATTGTTATTTGTGAAACAAAACCTGTCCGGGATTCTCACAAACATACTCAGAAAATTTCATCATAATTGGTTCAGTCGTTTAGGAGGAGTTCAGTCACATACACACGTACAGAAGAATTATATATATAAAGAAGAAGATATAATATCATACTAATTAATAATTATTTATTGTTACTTTCTCTTACCTCTATAAATGTTAATATATATAGAGAGAGAAAATATTGGCTTCATGTCAAAAATTCGATGTCGAGATTTTGACGGATATACACGTTTTGAGGTCCCTGAATCCAAAAATCTGGTGTGACTGTCGCACAGCACACAACTTTCTCTTACCTTCGGTAATCGAAAGTTGTGTACTGTGCTTGTCACACCAGATTTTTTGTGTCGACATGTATTTAGTTCCCGGCAGTAGGGGAATATTTGAATTCAGATGTAAAATTTATAAGTATGGGAAAATATTTATATTTTGTTACCATGGCAACCATTTCTCCTATCTTTCCTATGAAGCACAAGAGTAAAGTGGTCTTCAAACAATTTTGAGGGCAAAACGAGAATATACATTTGAAAGAGCATCTAAAAAATAATTGATTTTTGAATTTTAATCAAAATCGTTAGAGCGAATTTTGAGAAAATCGAAAAAAACTGAAAAAGTACATCAGTAAAGTACTAGTACTCTTTGGCCGATTTTGATTAAAAGCTTATTTTTCCGGTCCCGGGGGGTGTTTAACTTATATATAAAATTTCAGCCTCATAGCTCAATTCCTTCATGCTTAAAAGTGAACACGGACACACACACCCACCCACACACCCACCCACCCACCCACCCACAGACAGACCATGTCGCGAAAACCACTTTTTTGGATTCAGGGGACCTCAAAACGTGAAGATCCATCAAAATCTCGACATCGAATTTTTGACATGAAACCAATACTTTCTCTCTATATATATATTACATATATACATAGGTAAGAGAAAGTAAAAAAGTGATTTTCGCGACATGGTCTGTCTTTGAACAAAATATCTCAAGAACGAAAAGAGCCAGGAAGTAGAAATTTTATATTTAAGTTAGGCACCCCCTGGGACGTGACACGAAACTTTTGAACAAAATCGGCCCAAAAGTACTAGTACTTTACTGATGAACTTTTTCAGTTTTTTTCGATTTTCTCACAATTGGCTGCAACGATTTTGATTAAAATTCAAAAATCAATTGTTTTTTTAGATGCTCTTTAAAATGTATATTCTCATTTTGCCATTGAAATCTTGTGAAGACCACTTTACTCTTGTACTTCATAGAAAAGATAGGAGAAATGGTTGCCATGGTAACAAAATATAAATATTTTCCCATACTTATAAATTTTACATCTTGAAAATCGGATGTATCGTACTGTCTAAAACTAAATACATGTCGACACAAAAAATCTGGTGTGACAAGCACAGAACACAACTTTCGATTACCGAACGTAAGAGAAAGTTGTGTGCTGTCCGCCAGTCACACCAGATTTTTTCTTTTATTATGACTTTATTTTAATACTGAATAAATTTTTCCTGAAAAGCCCAAACAATTTATAATTCGAAGCAATTTTTTCTCAGCTTGACATGTCCTGTCCCTCTTTATGCATGTCTAAACGCTTCACTCATCATTTGTCAAATTTCTCTTCTCAGGAGATAAATCTTCCAAATTAGGAGAATCATGAATAGTTAATGGTATATTTTTTTATTTAGATAGGATTTATAAAATTAAAACTAACAATTCATTTCTAATAAAAATATATAGTTAGAGAAAGGGCGTTTTGTCTAGGGGGACAAAAAAAAAAAGGAAACTCCACCCGTATACTAATCTTCTTCTTCTAAGATTCATCCTTAGGATGAGGGTCATACATATACAAAAAAAAAAAAAAAAAATATGTTGAATAGAAATCCGATTATATTTAAATTATTTAACTTTTGGCATAGGTCATCGTTAGAGTGTTTTTTATTTATTCTTTGTTAACTCTGCTCAAGTGAACCATCTTCATGCCAAATGGGAAACATTTCTTTATTTGTATTTATAGATATTATTCATCCCCTCACGAGGTCTTTGAGCCCATTCATTCGCTTACGAATCTCCCAAATTTTTGTTTTAAAACATTTCTATATTTTACAATATTACGAGGGCAGGTCAATAAGTCCTTGACTTTTTGAATGAAACACAGGCTTTTGGATAAAAAATTATTTTATTTTTCAACGTAGTCTCCTTTGAGCTCTATACACTTTCTCCAATTTTTTTATCCCTTCCAAAAAATAAGATTTTTCGTCATCGTTAGAGTCAAATCTCTTTCCGCCGAGCCATTTTTTCGGGTTTCGAAACAAGAAATAGTCACTCGAGGCTAAATCCGGAGAATAGGGCGGATGAGGGAGCAATTCATGGATTTTCCCATGGAGCACACGAAATTCACTTTTTTTCTCAAATCACGAGGTAGTCTGCTATTAATGGATGTCAAACAAAAACTAAAAGACCCAGCTGGTTCAAATTTCGACAGGAGTCAGCTGATAGTTGCCTGCTGACAGGAGCAGTGCTGCCATTTCAGTTAAGAAGCGGGAAATTCAAAAAGTCACGGACTTATTGACCTGCTCTCGTACTAATTTTGTTTTTATATGTAAATGCATGTTTGTATAGAAGCTAAATACGTTCCTGATACTTTGCAATTATCCATTTTATGAGTTTTCGATTCAAAAGAACATTTTTGGCTTTTTTTAACAAATTCCATGCACAATGCATGTAAAAGATCAACATTCCAACTTTACTTAAGGGGGATCGGGACCGAAGGTGTTACGCGTGTTTTTCCCGCTAAGATGGCGTTGTGTGTCATAAAAAGTATGCCCAAAAAATCAAGTAATTCAAAAAATTTGCCAAGAGATGTCAGAATGGTAGCTAATAATAGTTAATGCATTTGGTTGATTTTCATTGATCTTTTAACAATAAATACTTTATACAAAAAAATTAATTACGATAATTTTTTAATAAATCATTAAATAAATTATAGCTCGATGTCCCAATAATCTCTTATGAATTTAATTCATTTAAAAAAAACCGCATTGAAATTCCTTATAATAGTCTAGTTTTTTTTTTAAAGTACGTTTAGACGTCGCTCCTGAACCCCCCTTAAAAAAAAACCAATCCCTCCCTTAAATTTAAAATGGTAATTTAAGGAGATCTCTGAAATATCTCAATAGGGATTTTTGTTTAGATGATCTCTCCTTTCCTTTGTTACAAAATTTGAATCAACGATTGTTTTCACGAAACAACTTAAAAATATTTATGTTAAACAGAATTAGAATGCACAAATTCAATTAATATTTTAATTTGTTGTTTTTTTTTTTTGACAAATTTATTATCACACGCGGTTTACATTAGAACGTGCATGTTAAATGACAAATATATAAATAAATTTTGCATAATACACCTAACAGTTTATATATTTTTTTACTTTTTTATCTTATATAAGAAGCACTTTTATTTTTATACTAGAAAATGTTCAACCTATAAGAATACAAAAAAAGACATTTTTTTTTTTTTGTTTTGGCATTTTAAAATGTCATCATCGTGGTTTACTTTGGTATTTCGTATATTCTTGAATATTTTATTTTTTATTTAAGAATGCATTTTTCTCAAATGAGAATATTACAGTAATAGTATTGTATGGTTGATACAAATCAGAAAAAAATATCTTAAGAGTTTCATCTAAGTTGGGTACTAAATTTCAATTCTCTGTGAGTCATTGAAAATACGGGCAATAGGGCATATTGGGGTGGCTCACCTCCACGCAGGAAATTCCAAAATAAAAAAATTCGTAATATAGAAAGAGAAATTTAGCGTTTAAAAATTTTAAACGACGGTAACTCTGTTAGAAATTATAAAAAATATTTTATATTCTTTAAAATTTATTCATTAATGGTGAGGGGGATCGTCTAAAAAAAAAAAAAAAAAAATTTGTTTATTACATACAATATTTTTAGGCAATTGTACAATCAGTTTCAATATTAACCGCCACCCCTAGAGACTAGGAGCCGTGAAGTTAGACAACCAGAGTGCCTAGAAAATAAATAAACTTTTTTTTTAATATTGCAATGGAAATAATATTTTTTGAGACAACAGCTCTGGTTGTCTAACCTCACGGCTCTATTCTCTAGGGGTGGCGGTTAATATTGAAACTGACTTACGTTTTCGTATACAAAGTATAAAGCATTGTGATCTTCAAAAATTCTTTTAGATTCCCCCCCCTCCCAGTCCTCAAAAATGAGTATTTTTGGAATTAAGTTTATGTGTATGTGATGACAATTAAAAACGCAACCAACCATATTTTTTTTTTATATTTATTTAAGGTCTTTTTTCGGCATCTAAGGTCATTTATTTCAAATGATTTGTTTTCCTCGCTTGGGACGGGAAGCGACCCCGGGACCCTAGGCACAAGAAGCTTAATGTCTTCTCTCTGAGCCACGGGTCACGGGCAACCATAAAATTTATTATGTGTTTCTTACACTTAAAATAAAGATCTATTTATCAACTTTTGGAGCAAATTCGTCAACCGGAAATTTATTTTTGTAATTTTGAACCAATAGGTTTTTCAAAAATTTTGGAATTTGTAATCTTTTTGGTTTTATTATAAAAATTACATGATTTTAAATAATTTTTAAGTGGTGAGGATATCCAGACAGCCAAAAAACAATAAAGAAAATTATATTTATCTTTATTTCATAGACGTTTAGGCCGATTATTTTGGCCTTCATCAGGACAAATGCTGTTTGCCTCGAGCTCATAGAGGTCGAAAACCAGAAGTCATGACATCCGACGAATGTTCGCTCAAACACATTGTCAGGAGTTGCCAAGAGCCTCTATGAGCTCAAGGCAAACAGCATTTGACCTGATGAAGGCCGGAATATCGGCCGAAACGTCTATGAAATAAAGATAAATATAATTTTCTATTGTTTTTTGACTGCCTGGATATCCTCACCACTCAATATATATCCAGCCACACCTCCTATAAATAACTTTTATTTTTACACGTTTTTTCGAAATAGTTGAATAGATAATCAGGCATTTTTAGAGGGTGACGGGAAAGTTGAGGAAACATCACTCACAATTTTTTTTTTTAATTCTCAGTCCATGGGGAGAGCACCCCACAAAAATTGCATTTTCTATTTTGATAAGGAGTAACCTTCCCAAGGGCGGATACAAGGGGGGGTAAAGGGAGTAATTACCCCCCCCCCCCCCGAGATTTGAAAAAAATACTTCTTTTTTTTTTAATTTATTTTTAATGTAAAATTTTAAAAAATTAATATTTAAAAATTCGATTTGTATTAAATACAAAATTTCAGGGTTTACGGACGGGAAAAAATTTCGGCCCCGCGAAAGAGGGAATGTTCCGCGGGCGGCACATGAAAAAATTTTGTTTCCGCGGGTGGCAAAAATTTTGCGTCTCTAAAGAAAATATTTTTGGTTCCGCAAAAAGAGAGAATGTTCCACGGGCGGCAAAAATTTTTGTGCCCGGAAAACTTTGGTTCCGTGAAAGAAAATTCTTTCGCAGAAAAATTTTTGAGATTACCTCCCCCCTCCCGAGAAACACCTCTGGATCCGCCCTTGAACCTTCCACAATTAATTTAGTCATATTCTTTTACAACTTCCTTATTTCTATAATAATTTTAATCCCATTTACTTGAAAGTGAGAGTTTTATTAAAAACAATCAAATTTCAAATAATTTTTTTTGAATTATAAATTGTTACACTAAAAATGTTTGAACCTTACCTGTATTCGAGAAAAGGCATCCATAAAGCACAAGAAAGTGAGAGAGAGAGAGATAAAGAACACTTTAATCACTAAACTACTGTATAAGTATGGCACTATTTGTGTGTATGGCACTGTCACTGGTTTGGTTGGCACTCGCGAGACGCGCCTAGAGGCCCGTCAAAGGAAGACTGAGGCGCCTAGGTCGGAGCACGTGCTTCCTCTCTCAGTGCCTCCCACCACAACCAGACCCTCTCTCTCTCTCTCTCCTTTCATCTCTCACTTGTTGATGGAGGGAAATTCGGCCGTTATGAATATAAAGGATGAAAAATATACATGTCCATGACCCCAGTAATATGATTCATTAGATAACAACTTGAATTATTCGTGTGTCCGTTGGGATTCGCATTTCGCGTGCGAGATCATCTCGTTCATCTCCATAATTAAAACCTTTTTTTTTTTTTTTTTTTTAATCAAATCAACTTATTTTTTTCCCCTCTATTCATTCATATATTGATATAAGAGCCAATTTGCTATTTATATAATAATTAATTCCATTCATAATTGAGAAAAAATTTCATAATTTTGAATAGTCTGTCAGCTTAGTTGATTACAGAATTTGCAAAACAGAAATATGTGTTTTTTTTTACAAATATTTTTATTTACGCTTTTTTAACGACACTTCAACATTTTCATGTATTTTTGAACTTTGACGGGCGAAATCATACATGAATCGCTTAATACTAAAAAGTCTTAACTCACGTTTCTCTAGATTTGAGAAAAACGATAAAATGTGTTGTGAAATGAAAAATCTGGTGAGACTGTCGCACAGCACACAACTTTCTCTTACCTTCGGTAATATAAAATTGTGTTCTGTGCTTGTCATGCCAGACATATACTGTATTTAGTTTCCGCCGATATATTAGAATTCACGATGTAAAATTTATAAACATGGGAAAATATTTATATTTTGTTATCCTGGCAACCATTTCTTCTATCTTTTCTATGAAGTACAAGAGTAAAGTGTGCTTCAAAAGATTTCAATGGCAAAATACACAAAATTGAATCAAAATTGCTTCAAAGTACCTTTAGGGGATACGAGAAGTACTGATCTGTTTTATTCCCCTCAATGTAACACCAACGCGTCGAAAAACTCACCTTTTAATGCTTATTTGTGTGAATGTTCTTATTTTTGTAATTTTTGATTTGGAGATTTTTATAATATTTGTAATACTTTATGTAGGTCACATAAGTATTAATACAAACTGCAAACTACAAACACACAGACAGACCATGTCGCGAAAACCACTTTTTTGGATTCAGGGGACCTCAAAACGTGAAGATCCATCAAAATCTCGACATCGAATTTTTGACATGAATCCAATACTTTCTCTCTATATATTGTTATACTATTACATATGTACATACGTAAGAGAAAGTAAAAAAATGTTCAAAATAATGAATTCTATGACCGTAATACTCGTAGGTCCTCGTATTATTTTGCCCATGGTTTAGAAGATTTTTGATTTTTTAGGTTTCATTTTTCAGTCGATTTTTGCCAAAAGTCGGTGTCTTTGGTTAGGCCCTTTTAGTAATAAGCGATTTGATTATTAAATTAATCTTTCATGGTCTTCAGCCATTATTAATTGCGTCTACAGATTCAAATGCACATCTCAAAATCATTTTGGGAATCTCACAATGAAAAGTTTCCTTTATAGAGCCATTCAAGTGTAGAAGAAAGTAAAAAAGACTTGATTCTAATATGCCTATCCCGCACCAAGGGCGGATACAAGGGAGGGGGGGGTAAAGGGGGTAATTACCCCCCTGAGATTTGAAAAAAAATACTTTTTTTCGAAAAAACATTTATTTTGAATTAAAATTTTAAAAATTAATACTTAAAAATTAGTTTGTATTTATATTCTGGCAAACAAGTACAGAATGCGCCTTTAAAATTACCGAAATTAAGAAAAAATAGTGTGCTGTGCGACCAGTCACACCAGATTCTCCTTGGGATTTTTGCGGAAACTATATAAATGTAATTGTATTATTAACGAGTGATGTAATTAAAGGCAGGGCCTACAACATTAAATTAAACAAAAAATTGTATTTGCTTTTAAAAAATTGAAATGTAGGAAAGACAAACTTGACGAAAATAAATAAGACCTTTTATTGACAGTAGATCCTTTGTTTAATTTATACAATTGTATGTTACCCACTTAGCTGAGTTGTTTTTCTCTCTCTCTCTCTCTCTTAAGGATCTGGAAACCTACAATATTCGCATCTTTGTTAACGACGATTTATCCCCGATTGATCGCTCTTCGTGTTTCCTCCGCTTATCGTTTAACGCTAACGGTCTCTCTTCATTTGGCACTAACCCATTTATTTATTCTATTGCACAATTTCCTTCCTTTTTTGGAGAATAAATCACGAAAACGATCCGCTAATTAAATAATGTCTAAACAGAGAAAATTACCATAAAAAGGCAATCATGAATTGTTAAATGTTAAATTTCTATTCGTATTTGTGCTTAAATTTTAAGTTGGCTTTGATTAATAGATAGATTAATTGTGTCGTTCGTTATTTGATTTGATTAATTTTTTCTCCGTTAAAAAATGCCGTTTATTTAAATAAAATTTTCTGTTTTTATTAAGTCAATAATCTCTTTAAGGTGATTTTGTTGTTGATTTTATTCATTCTTCTCTGCTTTTCGTTTTATTTTTTTTTGTCCTAGATATATTATTATTTACAACTATATAAATATTTAAAAATTTTTATTCATTTCTTAATCTGTTATGGAGTAGAGAAGTTAACGTTTGCTGGAAGGTAGGCAACCAAACTAGCTCCTCTGGTGGAGAAAATGCGTACCAAGATTGTTATTTTCAAGGTAAAATTTACAACCAAGCAAGTGTGGTAGACTACCTAAGGGGTAATTCATTAGTGTCCTCCAGCAAACAAACTAATTTCTCCACCCCCATGTTCCAACAGGTACAGTCGGCACCACAATTAAGTCCCCACCTGGGAGCAAAGGCCTTAAGTATTTAATATATGGTGAAATAATTTAATGACCGAAAAGGTAAAATAACATCTGGTACGGATAATTTTATTTTACCTTTTCAAATTTAAAATTATTTCACTATACAGTATATTAAATACTTAAGGCTCTAGCTCCCAGGTGGATTAATTCTGGGTACATTACTTGTGGCGCTCATTGTACCTACTTTGATGAAAATTTTTTTAGAATTGGATGAAAGGGAAAAACATTTTTTACGGAATTTATTATTTCGTCTTGGTTAACAGAAGTTGAGCGCTGTCAGTATACCAAGACCGAAACGTCAGCATTGCGAGCCTGAATAAAACGAAATAACAAAGCTTAATGAGTGATCCGAGAGAAATTGTAGACCGAAACTCCTCCGTCTTCGCTTTGATTTTTCGCCACTCTTGCCGAAAAATCAACGTGCTTGAAGAGTTTCGATCTGCAATAGCTGCTATTCTTTTTCTTCCTTCATTAACATACCCGTATTTACAGTCGTTCCTTGAGGAAGTAGGAATCCTTATATCTATACATTTATATAGGCATAAGGATCCCTTGTCCCTCAAGCAATGACTATAGACACAAGTATAGAACAATTAGATAAATATTACAACGCTTTGTGACAAAAAAATGTTATATTTTTACTTATTATTTTAATGAAACAAAGACAAAAGAAAATCATCAGACATAGACGAATAATAATCGAAATAAAATACGTATCCAAATTTACTGGAATCATGACGCCATTGAAACACTCCACTGTATATACAACCATAAATAATGATTTGGTTACGAGATGAGATGGAGCAGCCAATGATTAAACATGAAAAAAACTTCTTTAAACAAAAACATTCCGACAAATTTGTGTGTTGTCTGAGTCCTTTTTTTGGAAACAAGGTTGTTCAATTAATGTGCACTTATAAGCGACCGAGCAGATCATTCAAAATTCATTAGTTTACAATATAAATAAATAAAATAATAGTATGAGAATAAAAACCTGAAGATGTCACTGACCAAGTTCGGCCAAACGTTTTGTTTCCGGAAGTCTGTTTATTCAGTATGTTGGCTTCCTACCTTACTTCTGGTTCTTTCCTCTACATTCATCAGAGTGATTTGCTTTCGTTGACTTACCTGAAACAAACTAAAGAAATTGAAATTATTATAAGGCCTAAATAAAATAAAAAAAAAATATTTTAAAATTGATTTCTAAATACTTAGTTTATGAGGAGTAGGTGAAATTTTAAAACACAGGTGTTTGGTGTTTAAAAATATTGAGCTATTCTAAGTGGACGATGTTATGCACGAAGGAACCAAGCGCCATTAACCTAAATCACGAGATAAAGGGCATTTCATTTCAGCAATTGTAAACAAAACCAATGGCAATGACTTTTTTTTTGTTTTTATTCAAAAAAAGTACACAGGGAAATGTCATGATAATGATTTAAATAAAGGGGTAAATCTTATTTTCCCTACAGTATTATCCTCAATTTCGATCATAATGGCGCTTGATGCTCTTTATGCATAACATCGTCCAATTTGGTTCCTTTCCTGAATAATGGTGGAACAGCTGGGGCTGATAAAATACATTTTGATTCAAAAAAGAAATGAACATTTTTTTAATAGAAAAAATTTTCTTCTGAAAGGCACCTTCTCCATTCTTATCATAATAAATTAATTATTTTAATTTTGCTTGTCTTTTAATTGAAGAATTACAAAAGCTTTTAACTTTTTTTAATTTTGACCATTAACTGACTTCTTAGCATATAAATCTTAGAAAGAAACTGTTTCTCATAAAACTATGAATAATTTAAAAAAATATTCATTTGGCAGGATATATTCTGAGTCAGGTATTAAATGACATTCAATGCGCCGTTATGTACAAGTACATAAATATGAAGCAAATGAATGGATCCTTCCGTAATTATTCATGATCAATATAGGTCAGTGGAGGAAATTGAACAAAAAAACACAAGTCATTGGAAAGAATGGAGTGAAAAGAAAATAGGAGTAAATGTTGCAGTTCATTTTGGAGTTCATTAATTCATTTAATGTCAAGCTTTGGGACAGTCAAAGGGTTATGGAAAAGTGATTGTGTGTGTGACCTGGCACGTCTTTTTGCAATGCCCTTTTTGACAAAATGCCCCACACAAAAGGCTATTGCGCATTGCATTTAATCGGTTCCCATACAAAAAGGACTCGGAATCCCCGAGGCAATGGCGCAAATGTCACCCGAATCTGAATCTTTTGAGAAATCCAACAAGAATAATATTTACGACTTCCGCGCTTGCTCCTAGAGTCCCTTTTTTAGATTCAAACCAGACATTTAACATCAAACGCAAAAGGGGTAAAATTTAAACCAATAGATAAAAACTTCTTTTATTAAGGGGGTTCAGGAGCGACGTCTAAACGTACTTAAAAAAAAAACTTTAAAAAAAAAAACTAGACTATTATAAAGAATTTTTCAATGCGATTTTTTTTTTAATAATTAAATTCATAAGAGATTATTGGGACTTGGAGCTACAATTTTTTTAATGACTTTTTAAAAAATTATCGTAATTAATTTGTTGTTATCAAGCAAATACAAAAAAACAATCTGTCCCAATAATCCTTAATTTTTTTTAAATTTAAAAATGAATTTATTGTTATTATTAATCACATATTAATTAAGAAATTTTTAAATTAAGCTTAGATGATTTATTTAAAAACCAACGCTGTCAAATTAGTTGAGCATTCTTGCAAAAGATGGCAGGCTAGTCTAACAGAAGATATAGTATTAGCCTATACTGGCCTATTTATATATTTTTATGCTTTTATAAAAGATACATAATATATAATAACATTTATAAAGTATTTATTGTTAAAAGATCAATGAAAATCAACCAAATGCATTAAATATTTTTAGCTACCATTCTGACATCTCTTGGCAAATTGGGCATTACTTCTTTAATGAACACAACGCCATCTTAGCGGGAAAACCATGTAACTACTTCGCTCCCGTAGCCCCTTAAGCTTACATTCGACGTTATTTTATAAAACAAGTGTATTCTTATAATTTCACTTAACAGATGTGGTTTCTGCGGATTTAAAAGGTAGATAATCAAGTTTGTTTTGAATATTTATTAGGTTGAAGTTTCGAGGTTTCGAGGATATATAATATTTTTTCAACCTTTAAATTATTAATATACACCAAGGCTAATAGATGACAAGGTTGTCTCATACGGCTCGGACAATCAGAGCGAAGGCGGGAAATCGTCATCAAGAAGCCCAAATTTGAATTCTTATTTAACAGGAGTAGCATTTATCTCTCTGGCTTTTTACGATTTATATTTAAAAGTTGTTCATTTTAATTTTCTTTCATCATTTAGATAGTTGAATATAAATTTTAAATTGAAATATTTAATTTTTCCTTTTAGTTTCTCTTCACCTTATAACAATATTATATAAGTAGAAAGTATTTTTTTCCGAATTGTCTTCATTTTTGTTTTACTTTCTATTACCGTATTTAATTAATATATTTAAAAAAAATTATTATTTTCTCTAGTACTGAAAAAAAACATTAAATAATATTTCTAAAAAATAAAAATGGAACATATTTTAAATAAAATGAATAAATTTATTACGACCCGCTTAGAGGCACCAGTCCCCGGCGGCTAGGTCCAACAAACACACATCAAATTTAAATATTATAATAAATAAATATACACAAAACAAATCAAAAGGGGGAAAAAATAGAAATGTATAGTAAATGTCGCATTAGCCACCCCGACATTCGCCCTTAAGTTGTTAGGGAAAACCCGGCCAAAAACCTTAACAAGGATGGTAGTGACCTTCTTTGGGTACCATTTCATAAGAAATAAATATTATTAGAATAATAGACAGGAAGAGAGAATGTCAGCCCAATAGGGATAGCCCCTATCGAATAAAAAACTCAATCCAGAAGACGTTTCGGTTTTGACTAATCGTGTTATCATCAGTTCCAAGAGATTATTGTCTGTGCAAATGTTATATTTTTATATAATTTTGCATATGTTCTATATAAAACAACACTCTCGTATCCCAACCTTTGAACCATTAATCTCTTGAGAACTGATGATGGCTTTATTTAATTAAACCGAAACGCCTGTCTTGTTCCTGTCTATTATTCTACATCATTTATTTCTTATGAAATAGTTTTCTTCTTTTTTTTAAGATTTTTTCTCCCTTCGTCAGAAAGTTTTCTTTTCATCAAAGAAATTCTATTAGTCAATTTACTCCTTGAGCTTAAAAAAATTTTCTATTCTAAGTAAAACTCTTAATTTAACGAATGATTTTTCAAAGTTATAGGAATTTCTGGGCATTTTTAAATAAGGGATATTTAGTTGTTTTGTTTATCTATGTTTTTTTATTTCTTTTTTTAAACTGCTCTTTGTTATGTATTTTTTTTTCTTCATCTATTTTATCTTCTTCATCTTTTTCTGCCTGTGAAATATTTGTTTGTAGACTTGAAGTTTCAGAAACCTTCTTCTATTAGAATCTCTTCCAATATTCCTTTCTTCTTCCTTTCCTTTATCTCGGGCCAATCTAGAGCTGATTCTCAAGATTTGGAATATCACTGGCAGGGGCGTTATAGAAATTTTTTCGGGGGCTCCGAACTCAAAAATTTTTCTGCGGAAATTTTTTTTTAAAGAAACTATTTTTTCGTTCACATAAAAATTTTTGCAGGAACATTTTTTCTGTTGAGGAACCAAAGTTGTCCATCCTGCGGAAAAATTTGTTGCGCTGATGTCTGTATATCCCTATATATGTATATGTGTTTGAAAACTCCAAGGCCCCGGGCCCCCTCGGCCCCCCCCCTATATACGCCCCTGATCACTGGGTTTTAAAAATAATTTGATGGAATAGCTGAAAAAATTGGAATATATTAATAATAAATAAGATATTACTAAAAGAAAAGTAAAATTAGAATCTCAGTGTACATGGGTATATCCTATAGTGAAAAAGCCCTGTTATATATAGAGTATTTTTTACCTACCTGTTGGCTTTAATTGAATTTTGGGAGGTAAATTCATAATTTTCGCTCTTCTAATCCATCTCTTTTTCGTAGGCTATCATCTTTTGGAAATGAAAAAAAACAATAATTTTTCTTCTCCTTCCTTTTGTTTATAAAAGAATTTTTACAAATTGGAACTGAGTTAAATTGTTCCAGGCATCTAAAAGAATGATTAGAATCAAATATATATTTTAAATAATTGATTTAGTATTTCATTAATTACCTTGAATGCATGTAAAGAAAGCGCCAAACACACAAATGAAAAGTTGATAGAAAAAGATGAAAAAACAGCCTAAATCGAATATTTTGAAAAAGGTTATGATTATAATCAAATATATATTTTTTAACTATTTGATTTAACATTCAATTAATTACCTCCAATATAAGCAAAAATGATAAAACAATGTCCAAATCGATTTATTAAAGCACGTGTAATGTTAAGAACAAAATATCAAATAGCTATATGCACTCAGAACGTTTGTCACTAGGGAATCTTGGACTCGAGTGACGTCATCTGCCAAAACCCCCCACCATTTTCCACTCCGTATGAGACAACCTTGTCTTTCTACTAACCT
>JAKCPI010021057.1:0-24337 GCA_023213315.1 Euborellia annulipes
AGGTTAGTAGAAAGACAAGGTTGTCTCATACGGAGTGGAAAATGGTGGGGGGTTTGGCAGATGACGTCACTCGAGTCCAAGATTCCCTAGTGACAAACGTTCTGAGTGCATATAGCTAATTTGATATTTTGTTCTTAACATTACACGTGCTTTAATAAATCGATTTGGACATTGTTTTATCATTTTTGCTTATATTGGAGGTAATTAATTGAATGTTAAATCAAATAGTTAAAAAAATATATATTTGATTATAATCATAACCTTTTTCAAAATATTCGATTTAGGCTGTTTTTTCATCTTTTTCTATCAACTTTTCATTTGTGTGTTTGTGGCGCTTTCTTTACATGCATTCAAGGTAATTAATGAAATACTAAATCAATTATTTAAAATATATATTTGATTCTAATCATTCTTTTAGATGCCTGGAACAATTTGCTCAGTTGCAATTTGTAAAAATTCTTTTTATAAACAAAAGGAAGGAGAAGAAAAATTATTGTTTTTTTTCATTTCCAAAAGATGATAGCCTACGAAAAGAATGGATTAGAAGAGCGAAAATTATGAATTTACCTCCCAAAATTCAATTAAAGCCAACAGGTAGGTAAAAAATACTCTATATATATACAAGGCTTTTTTCACTATAGGCTATACCCATGTACACTGAGATTCTAATTTTACTTTTTATTTTAGTAATATCTTATTTATTATTAATATATCAATTTTTTTCAGCTGTTCCATCGTTATTTTTAAAACCCAGTGATCAGGGGCGTATATAGAGGGGGGGGGGGGGGCCGAGGGGGCCCGGCCCCCCCCCCGAAATTTTCCAAACACATATACATATATAGGGATATACAGACATCAGCGCAACAAATTTTTCCGCAGGATGGACAACTTTGGTTCCTCAACAGAAAAAATGTTCCGCAAAAATTTTTTATGTGAAAAAAAATATAGTTTCTTTAAAAAAAAAATTTCCGCAGAAAAATTTTTTGAGTTCGGGCCCCCCGAAAAAAATTTCTATATACGCCCCTGCCAGTGATGTTCCAAATCCTGAAGAATCAGCTCGATTGGCCCGAGATAAAAGAAAGGAAAGAAAAAGGAATATTGGAAGATTTAATGAAGAAGGTTTCTGAAACTTCAAGTCTACAAACAAATATTTCACAGACAGAAAAAGATGAAGAAGATAAAATAGATGAAGAAAAAAAATATAACAAAGGCAGTTTAAAAAAATAAAAAAACATAGTAAATAAAATAACTAAATATGTATTTAAAAAATGCCCAGAAATTCCTATAACTTTAGAAAAATCATTCGTTAAATTAAGAGTTTTACTTAGAATAAAATTTTTTTAATTCTCAAAGAGTAGTTACTAATAGAATTTCTTTAATGAAAAGAAAACTTTCTGACGAAGGAAGAAAAAATCTTAAAAAAAGAAGAAAACTATTTCATAAGAAATAAATATTAATAGAATAATAGACAGGAACAAGACAGGCGTTTCGGTTTTAATTAAATAAAGCCATCATCAGTTCTCAAGAGATTATTGGTTCAAGGTTGGGATGCAGAGAGTGTTGTTTTATATAAACATATACAAAATTATATAAAAATATAACATTTGCACAGACAATAATCTCTTGAGAACTGATGATGGCTTTATTTAATTAAAACCGAAACGTCTTCTGGATTGAGATTTTTATTCGATAGGGGCTGTCCTGTTGGGCTGACATTCTCTCTTCCTGTCTATTATTCTATTAATATTTATTTCTTATGAAATAGTTTAGGTAGAGAGGTCATACCATCCTTGTTAAGGTTTTTGGCCAGGTTTTCCTTAACAACTTAAGGCGAATGTCGGGATGGCTAATGCGACGTTTACTATACATTTCTATTTTTTTTCCCTTTTGATTTGTTTTGTTATATTTGTTATTATATTTAAATTTGTATTGTGTTTGTTGGACCTAGCCACCGGGGACTGGTGCCTCTAAGCGGGTCGTAATAAATTTATTCATTTTATTTAAAATATGTTCCATTTTTATTTTTTTGAAATATTATTTAATGTTTTTTTTCAGTACTAGAGAAAATAATAATTTTTTTTTTAAATATATTAATTAAATACGGTAATAGAAAGTAAAACAAAAATGAAGACAATTCGGAAAAAATACTTTCTACTTATATAATATTGTTATATAGGTAAGAGAAACTAAAAGGAAAAATTAAATATTTCAATTTAAAATTTATATTCAACTATCAAAAATGATGAAAGAAAATTAAAATGAACAACTTTTAAATATAAATCGTAAAAAGCCAGAGAGAGATAAATACTATATATTAAATAAGAATTCAAATTTGGGCTTCTTGATGACGATTTCCCGCCTTCGCTCTGATTGGCCGAGCCGTATGAGACAACCTTGTCATCTATTAGCCTTGGTGTATATTAATAATTTAAAGGTTGAAAAAATATTATATATCCTCGAAACCTCGAAACTTCAACCTAATAAATATTCAAAAACAAACTTGATTATCTACCTTTTAAATCCGCAGAAACCACATCTGTTAAGTGAAATTATAAGAATATACTTGTTTTATAAAATAACGTCGAATGTAAGCTTAAGGGGCTACGGGAGCGAAGTAGTTACGCATGTTTTTCCCGCTAAGATGGCGTTGTGTGTCATAAAAAGTATGCCCAAAAGCCAAGAGATGTCAGAATGGTAGCTAAAAATATTTAATGCATTTGGTTGATTTTCATTGATCTTTAAACAATAAATACTTTATAAATGTTATTATATATTATGTATCTTTTATAAAAGAATAAAAATATATAAATATAGGCTAATACTATATCTGCTGTTAGACTAGCCTGCCATCTTTTGCAAGAATGCTGAACTAATTTGACAGTTGGTTTTTAAATAAATCATCTAATCTTAATTTAAAAATTTCTTAATTAATATGTGATTAATAATAACAATAAATTCATTTTTAAATTTAAAAAAATTAAGGATTATTGGGACAGATTGTTTTTTTGTATTTGCTTGATAACAAAAAAATTAATTACGATAATTTGTTAAAAAGTCATTAAAAAAATTATAGCTCGATGTCCCAATAATCTCTTATGAATTTAATTCATTAAAAAAAAATCGCATTGAAAAATTCTTTATAATAGTCTAGTTTTTTTTTTTAAGTTGCTCCTGAACCCCTTAATAAAATAAGTTTTTATCTATTGGTTAAAATTTTACCCCTTTTGCGTTTGAATGTTAAATGTCTGGTTTGAATCTAAAAATGGGACTCGAGGAGCAAGGGAAGTCGTAAATATTATTCTTGTTGGATTTCTCAAAAGATTCAGATTCGGGTGACTTACTTGCGCCATTGCCTCGGGGATTCCGAGTCCTTTTTTGTATGGGAACCGGATTAAATGCAATGCGCAATAGCCTTTTGTGTGGGGCATTTTGTCAAAAAGGGCATTGCAAAAAGACGTGCCAGGTCACACACACAATCACTTTTCCTTAACCTTTGACCGTCCCAAAGCTTGACATTAAATGAATTAATGAACTCCAAAATGAACTGCAACATTTACTCCTATTTTCTTTTCAATTCCATTCTTTCCAATGACTTGTGTTTTTTTGTTCAATTTCCTCCACTGACCTATATTGATCAAATGAATAATTACGGAAGGATCCATTCATTTGCTTCGATATTTATGTACTTGTACATAACGGCGTACTTGAAATGTCATTTAATACCTGACTCAGAATATATTCAAGCCAAATGAATATTTTTTTTAAATTATTCATAGTTTTTATGGATAGAAACAGTTTCTTTCTAAGATTTATATGCTAAGAAGTCAGTTAATGGTCAAAATTAAAAAAAAAGTTAAAAGCTTTTGTAATTCTTCAATTAAAAGATAGCGTAATTAAAATAATTAATTTATTATGATAAGAATGGAGAAGAAAAATTTTCTATTAAAAAATGTCCATTTCTTTGAATCAAACAAAATTTTATCAGCCCTAAATATTCCACCATTATCTAAGAAAGGGACCAAATGGACGATGTTATGCATAAAGGGACCAAGCGCCATTATGATCGAAATTGAGATAATATTGTAGGGAAAAATAAGATTTACCTCTTTATTTAAATCATCGCTTTATTACTCTGTGCACTTTTTTTGGATAAAACAAAAAAAAAAGTCATAGCGATTGGTTTTGTTTACAATTGTGTAAATGAAATGTCCCTTATCTCAGATTTAGATTAATGGCGCTTGGTTCTTTCGTGCATAACATCGTCCAATTATAATATGCCTAATACCTTAAACACCAAACACCTGTGTTTGGTACCCACCCTACCCTCATAAACTAAGTATTTAGAAATCAATTTTAAAAATATATTTTTTTTATTTTATTTAGGCCCTATAATAATTTCAATTTCTTTATTTGTTTCAGGTAAGTCAACGAAAGCAAATCACTTGATGAAGAATGTAGAGGAAAGGAACCAGGAAGGAAGGTAGGAAGCCACCATTGAATAAACAGACTCCTTGAAACAAAACGTTTCGGCCGAATTTATCGTGACATCTTCAGGCTTTTTATTCTCATACTATTATTTTATTTATTTATATTGTAACCACGAATTTTTGAATGATTCGCTCGGTCGCTTATGGGCAGTATTAATTGAACAACTCTGTTTCCAAAAAAAAGACTTAGACAACACAATAAATTTGTCGGAATGTTTTGTTTAAAGAAGTATGTTTAATCAATGGCTGCTCCACATCTCATCTCGTAACCAAATCATTATTTATGGCTGTATATACAGTGAGTGTTTCTACGGTTTAAAGATTCAGTAAATTTTGATATTATTTATTTCGATTATTCGTCTATGTCTGATGATTTTCTTTTGTCTTTGTTTACTAAAATAATATAAAATTTCAATATTTTTTTTGTCAACAAAGCCCTAAACTTGTAATATTTATTCAATTAAATTATACCCGTATTCATAGTCATTGCTTGAGGGACAAGGGATCCTTATGCCTATATAAATGTATAGATATAAGGATTCCTACTTCCTCAAGGAACGACTGTGAATACGGGTATAAGTTAATGAAGGAAGAAAAAGAATAGCAGCTATTGCAGATCGAAACTCTTCAAACTACGTTGATTTTTCGGCAAGAGTGGCGAAAAATCAGCGAAGTTTGAGGAGTTTCGGTCTACAATTTCTCTCGGCATCACTCATTAAGCTTTATTATTTCGTTTTATTCAGGCTCGCAATGCTGACGTTTCGGTCTTGGTATACTGACAGCGCTCAACTTCTGTTAACCAAGACGAAATAATAAATTCCGTAAAAAATGTTTTTCCCTTTCATCCAATTCTAAAAAATTTTTCATCAAAGTAGGTACAATGAGCGCCACAAGTAATTAAGTACCACAAGAAATTAAGTATCCACCTGGGAGCTAGAGCTTTAAGTATTTAATATACTGTATAGTGAAATAATTTTAAATTTGAAAAGGTAAAATAAAATTATCTGTACCAGATGTTATTTTACCTTTTCGGTCATTAAAATTATTTCACCATATATTAAATACTTAAGGCTTTTGCTCCCAGGTGGGGACTTAATTGTGGTGCCGACTGTACCTGTTGGAACATGGGGTGGAGAAATTAGTTTGTTTGCTGGAGGACACTAATGAATTGCCCCTTAGGTAGCCTACCATAATTGCTTAGTTGTAAAATGTCCCTTGAAAATAACAATCTTGGTATGCATTTTCTCCACCAGAGGAGCTAGTTTGGTTGCCTACCTTCCAGCAAACGTTGACCATAATAGATTAAGAAATGAAATTCAATATTATTATTTTTAAATATTTATATAGTTGTAAATAATAATATATCTAGGACAAAAAAAAAATAAAACGAAAAGCAGAGAAGAATGAATAAAATCAACAACAAAATCACCTTAAAGAGATTATTGACTTAATAAAAACAGAAAATTTTATTTAAATAAACGGCATTTTTTAACGGAGAAAAAATTAATCAAATATAAACCACCAAATAACGAACGACACAATTAATCTATCTATTAATCAAAGCTAATTTGAAATTTAAGCACAAATACGAATAGAAATTTAACATTTAACAATTCATGATTGCCTTTTTATGGTAATTTTCTCTGTTTAGACATTATTTAATTAGCGGATCGTTTTCGTGATTTATTCTCCAAAAAAGGAAGGAAATTGTGCAATAGAATAAATAAATGGGTTAGTGCCAAATGAAGAGAGACCGTTAGCGTTAAACGATAAGCGAAGGAAACACGAAGAGCGATCAATCGGGGATAAATCGTCGTTAACAAAGATGCGAATATTGTAGGTTTCCAGATCCTTAAGAGAGAGAGAGAGAAAAACAACTCAGCTAAGTGGGTAACATACAATTGTATAAATTAAACAAAGGATCTACTGTCAATAAAAGGTCTTATTTATTTTCGTCAAGTTTGTCTTTCCTACATTTCAATTTTTTCAAAGCAAATACAATTTTTTGTTTAATGTTGTAGGCCCTGCCTTTAATTACATCATCTCGTTAATAATACAATTACATTTATATAGTTTCCGCAAAAATCCCAAGGAGAATCTGGTGTGACTGGTCGCACAGCACACTATTTTTTCTTAATTTCGGTAATTTTAAAGGCGCATTCTGTACTTGTTTGCCAGAATATAAATACAAACTAATTTTTAAGTATTAATTTTTAAAATTTTAATTCAAAATAAATGTTTTTTCGAAAAAAAGTATTTTTTTTTAAATCTCAGGGGGGGTAATTACCCCCTTTACCCCCCCTCCCTTGTATCCGCCCTTGGTGCGGGATAGACATATTAGAATCAAGTCTTTTTTACTTTCTTCTACACTTGAATGGCTCTATAAAGGGAACTTTTCATTGTGAGATTCCCAAAATGATTTTGTGATATGCATTTGAATCTGTAGACGCAATTAATAATGGCTGAAGAGCCTGAAAGATTAATTTAATAATCAAATCGCTTATTACTAAAAGGGCCTAACCAAATCAACCAACTTTTGGTAAAAATCGACTTAGTGAAAAATGAAACCTAAAAAATCGAAAATCTTCTAAACCATGGATAAAATAATACTTAGGTCCTATTACGGTCATAGAATTAATTATTTTCAACATTTTTTACTTTCTCTTACCTATGTATATATATATATAAAGATATACAGTAGGGCTCTATAGAGAGTATTGGACTCTTGGACTTGATAGGAAGGATAGGAGAAATGGTTATCATGGTAACAAAATATAAATATTTCCCCATACTTATAAATTTTACATCGTGAATTCAAATGATCGTACTGTCGGAAACTAAATATGTCTGGTGTGACAAGCACAGAACACAACTTTATATTACCTAAGGAAAGAGAAAGTTGTGTGCTGTGCGACAGTCACACCAGATTTTTAAGAGTACAATCACCTTAAAAATATACTGACAAAACAGTTGCTATTGGATGGCTTTGGAGCGCGAAATCGCAATTTATACTTAAATCGACCGCTTATTACTAAAAGGGCCTAAGTCACATTTTGATGATTTTGATTTTCAGATACTATTTAATAATTTAACTTAGCCCAATCGTTTGATGTCATCAATTTACCTCGATTGTTCAAAACAAAAAAAATTTAAAAAAAAAAGTTATTTTTGTTATATATGTAATATATTAATTGTTGTAGGCATCATGGGGGGGGACAGCTCTATGGGAAGAATGTTTATAAGTTTTTAGTTGTCTGATATGTGGCTAGATGGCAATACTAGACTAGTTAAAAATTTATCCTGTAGAGTTCGTTCCATTCGCCAACAAAATAACATTGTTTGATGAGTTTAAATAAACAAATAAAAAAAACATTATAAATTTGAATATAATAAAATTGTAACGTGCCCTACTCAATTATACATCCGCAATTATTGCCCTTCGCATTCTATATGCTCTACGTGTTTTTAAAATGGGAAAGAAAGAAGTAAGTTCTTAATTATTTCATTATTTATTTTTTTTTTTTAAATATGTGACCGTCCACAATGGGGTTTTTTAATTACCCCCTCCCAAAAAAAAAAAAAAACAGTGGGGAACCCTGAAAAATATTCGATTCATCAGAATCAATGTATTTTATATAAAAAATTTGAAAAAAAAAAAAACAAGACTTTAAACTCATTTTTCTCAAAACTAATATATAATCGTAATCCAGTTTCGATGCATTGTCAAGGGATGCTTTACAAAATACTTGCCTGAAAAGATATGGGGTAAATTATTTTGTTTTCCTGCAAAAGAAACGCTTCTCCGCCAGTGTCTTCAAAATCTAGATCTAAACGAATTAATTTCATTTACTGCAAAACAGATTAATAACAGAGGATATAGGGTTTGCCAACGGCATTTCAATGACACCCAATTCCAAAATAATTTACAACTTAAGCTTCTCAAGCAAGTTATTCCTCCACCGATTTGTTGTTACACTGTGCAAGAAGAAAAAATACACGCAACATCCAAGCCAAACAATCTACTGGGAGTTAATTTTTTTTTATTCGGTGAAACCTCCTAATTTTCTAAACAAAATAATAAAATTTTTTTTGCCAATTTACTTGTAGATTTCTTGCACCCTTCAAATAAAGGAATAATTAAAGAGGAGAAAAATCTAGACTACATAGATGACAATGTCCAAGAAGAGGAAGAGGCAACACTGAAAACATCCACGCCCAGCCTTTGCAGATTAATTATAATTTTTTTACAATTTGCAATAAATTTTTTAACACTAATTTCTCTTTTTTTCATTTACTGTTCATTTTCAAATAATTGTTTTAATCTTTTTTTTATTTTATCATACCGATAAACATATATATTAATATCAAGGGCGGATAGAGGGGGGGGGTAAAGGATTTAATTACCCCCCCCCGAGATTTGAAAAAAATACTTTTTTTCAAAAATAAATTTATTTTTAATGAAAAATTTTAAAAATTAACACTTAAAAATTTGATTTGTATTTATATTCTGGCAAACAAGTGCAGAATAAGCCTTTAAATTACCGAAATGAAGAAAAAATTGCGTGCTGTGCGACCAGTCACACCAGATTACCCCCGTTTCCCCCGAGAAACACCTCTGGATCCGCCCTTGATTAATATACAGAAAATATTGAATAAATATCAAAAATTCAATACGAATTGGACGAAGTTTTCCTGTGCAACTATCACATCAGTATTTGAAACAAATTAAATTTTTCGTGCACTTTTTTTTTTTTAATTTATTTAAGGTCTTTTTCGGCATCTAAGGTGATTTAGACCCCATCCCTATTAATTTCAAATGATTAGTAGCCAATTCAAATTAAATAAATTTTTCTCGCTTGGGACGGGACGCGAACTCGAGACCTTAGGCACGAGAAGCTAATGTCTTCTCTCTGAGCCACGGGTCTCCCGCGCAAAATAATAGGTCGACACGCGTATAGAGGGCGCTAAACTTATAAACAATTTTTAACCTGGAGCTGTCCCATCTTGATTGTATGATCTGTGGTAGGCATATATAGAAAATCAAATACAGTATTTGTACTCGTAAACATTTAAACATATTTTATCGTTTTTCTTAAATCTAGAGAAACGTGGGTTAAGGCTTTTTAGTATTAAGCGATTCATGTATGATTTCGCCCGTCAAAGTTCAAAAATACATGAAAATGTTGAAGTGTCGTTAAAAAAGCTTAAATAAAAATATTTGTAAAAAAAAAAACAACACATATTTCTGTTTTGCAAATTCTGTAATCAACTAAGCTGACAGACTATTCAAAATTATGAAATTTTTTCTCAATTATGAATGGAAATAGCAAATTGGCTCTTATATCAATATATGAATGAATAGAGGGAAAAAAATAAGTTGATTTGATTAAAAAAAAAAGGTTTTAATTATGGAGATGAACGAGATGATCTCGCACGCGAAATGCGAATCCCAACGGACACACGAATAATTCAAGTTGTTATCTAATGAATCATATTACTGGGGTCATGGACATGTATATTTTCATCCTTTATATTCATAACGGCCGAATTTCCCTCCATCAACAAGTGAGAGATGAAAGGAGAGAGGGGAGGGTCTGGTTGTGGTGGGAGGCACTGAGAGAGGAAGCACGTGCTACCGCCTAGGCGCCTCAGTCTTCCTTTGACGGGCCTCTAGGCGCGTCTCGCGAGTGCCAACCAAACCAGTGACAGTGCCATACACACAAATAGTGCCATACTTATACAGTAGTTTAGTGATTAAAGTGTTCTTTATCTCTCTCTCTCTCACTTTATGGATGCCTTTTCTCGACCGGTAAGGTTCAAACATTTTTAGTGTAACAATTTATAATTCAGAAAAAAATTATTTCAATTTGATTGTTTTTAATAAAACTCTCACTTTCAAGTAAATGGGATTAAAATTATTATAGAAATAAGGAAGTTGTAAGAGAATATGACTAAATTAATTGTGGAAGGTTCAAGGGCGGATCCAGAGGTGTTTCTCGGTGGAGAGGAGGTAATCCCAAAAATTTTTTCGCGGAACCAAACCAGTTTTCAGGGCACAAAAATTTTTGCCGCCCGCGGAACATTCTCTCTTTTTGCGGAACCAAAAATATTTTTCTTTTTTTTTTAGAGACGCAAAATTTTTGCCACCCGCGGAACCAAAGTTTTTTTCATGTGCCGCCCGCGGAACATTCCCTCTTTCGCGGAACCGAAATTTTTTCCCGTCCGTAAACAAAATTTTTCCCCCGTCCGTAAAAATTTGTATTTAATACAAATCGAATTTTTAAATATTAATTTTTAAAATTTTACATTAAAAATAAATTTAAAAAAAAAAGTATTTTTTTCAAATCTAGGGGGGGTTATTACCCCCCCCCTTGTATCCGCCCTTGGGAAGGTTACTTCTTATCAAAATAGCAAATGCAATTTTTGTGGGGTGCGAATAAAAATAATAAATGAATGACTTTCGACTTGAGTAGTATTTCACGTAATATAGAACTGGCAACATTGCATTCATCAACTATCTATTTTAAATCTTAAACGCCTTAAATTTTATTTTATTTAATATATTACAATGTTTAATGCAAAAATCAGTTTAAACACAATGGACGATTTGCGAGAAAAAAATATTGTAAAATTGAAAAAAATGTATCTGACATAGAGAAAGAGAATTATTTTATGCGACGTTGCCAGGCTGGTCTGACTCTCGAGAATTCATTATTTTTAAATATTAGCGACTGTCATTTTGGAGAATTTTTTGACTTTCTTGTTAAAATATCTTTTAAAAGCGGTCGGCAAGAAACTTTTGGTTTTATTTTTAACGTATTCCTCGGAAGTGAATTAATAAAATGTAAGTTTTTTTGTTTTTGTATCATTTGCACAGATGCCTATATAATTCGATCTGTGTGAATTTCGTCGTTATTCCCCATAGGCTACATGTTAAATTTCAATTTTTTAAAAATTAATTACACGATAACCCTGTGTCAGATCTGCTTCAAAATTTTATTTTATACATATTTGATAGTGATTAATAACATATTAAAAAATTAGCTTTTAATCTACTCAAAGTGCTTTAATGTCCGAACAACCTTAAATATTAATTTTTAAAATTTTACATTAAAAATAAATTTAAAAAAAAAAGTATTTTTTTCGAATCTAGGGGGGGTTATTACCCCCCCCTTGTATCCGCCCTTGGGAAGGTTACTTCTTATCAAAATAGCAAATGCAATTTTTGTGGGGGTGCTCTCCCCATGAACTGAGAATTAAAAAAAAAAAATTGTGAGTGATGTTTCCTCAACATCACAGTAAAATGCTTGATTATCTCAAAAGCTATTCAACTATTTCAAAAAAATGTGTAAAAATAAAAAATTATTTAAAATCATGTAATTTTTATAATAAAACCAAAAAAATTACGAATTCCAAAATTTTTGAAATACCTGTTGGTTCAAAATTATAAAAAATAAATTTCCGGTTGACGGATTTGCTCCAAAAGTTGATAAATAGATCTTCATTTTAAGTGTAAGAAACACATATTAAATTTTATGGTTGCCCGTGACCCGTGGCTCAGAGAGAAGATATTAGCTTCTTGTGCCTAGGGTCCCGGGGTCGCTTCCCGACCCAAGCGAGAAATTTCATTTGAATTAGCTACTAATTATTTAAAATAAATGGCCTTAGATGCCGAAAAAGACCTTAAATAAAAAAAATTGGTTGCGTTTTTAATGTCATCAACATACACATAAACTTAATTCCAAAAATGCTCATTTTCTAGGACTAGAAGGGGGAGGGGAATCTAAAAGAAATTTTGAAGATCACAATGCTTTATACTTTGTATACGAAAACGTAGTCAGTTTCAATATTAATCGCCACCCCTAGAGAATAGAGCCGTGAAGTTAGACAACCAGAGCACTTAGCTGCCGTAATTGTTGTCTCAAAAAATATTATTTCCACTGCAATATTAAAAAAAGTTTATTTATTTTCTAAGCACTCTGGTTGTCTAACTTCACGGCTCCTAGTCTCTAGGGGTGGCGGTTAATATTGAAACTGATTGTACAATTGTCTAAAAATATTGTATGTAATAAACAAATTTTTTTTTTTTTTTTTAGACGATCCCCCTCACCATTAATGGATAAATTTTAAAGAATATAAAATATTTTTTATAATTTCTAACAGAGTTACCGTCGTTTAAAATTTTTAAACGCTAAATTTCTCTTTCTATATTACGAATTTTTATTTTGGAATTTCCTGCGTGGAGGTGAGCCACCCCAATATGCCCTATTGCCGGTAATTATTTCAATGGCTCACAGAGAATTGAAATTTCGTACCTAACTTAGATGAAACTCTTAAGATATTTTTTCTGATTTGTATCAACCATACAATACTATTACTGTAATATTCTCATTTGAGAAAAATGCATTCTTAAATAAAAAATAAAATATTCAAGAATATACGAAATACCAAAGTAACCACGATGATGACATTTTGAAATGCCAAAACAAAAAAAAAAAAAATGTCTTTTTTTGTATTCTTATAGGTTGAACATTTTCTAGTATAAAAATAAAAGTGCTTCTTATATAAGATAAAAAAGTAAAAAAATATATAAACTGTTAGGTGTATTATGCAAAATTTATTTATATATTTGTCATTTAACATGCACGTTCTAATGTAAACCGCGTGTTATAATAAATTTGTCAAAAAAAAAAAACAACAAATTAAAATATTAATTGAATTTGTGCATTCTAATTCTGTTTAACATAAATATTTTTAAGTTGTTCCTTGAAAACAATCGTTGATTCGAATTTTGTAACAAAGGAAAGGAGAGATCATCTAAACAAAAATCCCTATTGAGATATTTCAGAGATCTCCTTAAATTACCATTTTAAATTTAAGGGAGGGATTGGTTTTTTTTTAAGGGGGTTCAGGAGCGACGTCTAAACGTACTTTAAAAAAAAACTAGACTATTATAAGGAATTTCAATGCGGTTTTTTTTAAATGAATTAAATTCATAAGAGATTATTGGGACATCGAGCTATAATTTGTTTAATGATTTATTAAAAAATTATCGTAATTAATTTTTTTGTATAAAGTATTTATTGTTAAAAGATCAATGAAAATCAACCAAATGCATTAAATATTATTAGCTACCATTCTGACATCTCTTGGCAAATTTTTGAATTACTTGATTTTTTGGGCCTTGTTTTTATGACACACAACGCCATCTTAGCGGGAAAAACATGCGTAACACCTTCGGTCCCGATCCCCCTTAAGTAAAGTTGGAATGTTGATCTTTTACATGCATTGTGCATGGAATTTGTTAAAAAAAGCCAAAAATGTTCTTTTGAATCGAAAACTCATAAAATGGATAATTGCAAAGTATCAGGAACGTATTTAGCTTCTATACAAACATGCATTTACATATAAAAACAAAATTAGTACGAGAGCAGGTCAATAAGTCCGTGACTTTTTGAATTTCCCGCTTCTTAACTGAAATGGCAGCACTGCTCCTGTCAGCAGGCAACTATCAGCTGACTCCTGTCGAAATTTGAACCAGCTGGGTCTTTTAGTTTTTGTTTGACATCCATTAATAGCAGACTACCTCGTGATTTGAGAAAAAAGTGAATTTCGTATGCTCCATGGCAAAAAACCACGAATTGCTCCCTCATCCGCCCTATTCTCCGGATTTAGCCTCGAGTGACTATTTCTTGTTTCCAAACACGAAAAAATGGCTCGGCGGAAAGAGATTTGACTCTAACGATGACGAAAAATCTTATTTTTTGGAAGGGATAAAAAAATTGGAGAAAGTGTATAGAGCTCAAAGGAGACTACGTTGAAAAATAAAATAATTTTTTATCCAAAAACCTGTGTTTCATTCAAAAAGTCAAGGACTTATTGACCTGCCCTATAGAAATGTTTTAAAACAAAAATTTGGGAGATTCGTAAGCGAATGAATGGGCTCAAAGACCTCGTGAGGGGATGAATAATATCTATAAATACAAATAAAGAAATGTTTCCCATTTGGCATGAAGATGGTTCACTTGAGCAGAGTTAACAAAGAATAAATAAAAAACACTCTAACGATGACCTATGCCAAAAAGTTAAATAATTTAAATATAATCGGATTTCTATTCAAAATATTTTTTTTTTTTTTGTATATGTATGACCCTCATCCTAAGGATGAATCTTAGAAGAAGATTAGTATACGGGTGGAGTTTCCTTTTTTTTTTTTTGTCCCCCTAGACAAAACGCCCTTTCTCTAACTATATATTTTTATTAGAAATGAATTGTTAATTTTAATTTTATAAATCCTATCTAAATAAAAAAATATACCATTAACTATTCATGATTCTCCTAATTTGGAAGATTTATCTCCTGAGAAGAGAAATTTGACAAATGATGAGTGAAGCGTTTAGACATGCATAAAGAGGGACAGGACATGTCAAGTTGAGAAAAAAATTGCTTCGAATTATAAATTGTTTGGGCTTTTCAGGAAAAATTTATTCAGTATTAAAATAAAGTCATAATAAAAGAAAAAATCTGGTGTGACTGGCGGACAGCACACAACTTTCTCTTACGTTCGGTAATCGAAAGTTGTGTTCTGTGCTTGTCACACCAGATTTTTTGTGTCGACATGTATTTAGTTTTAGACAGTACGATACATCCGATTTTCAAGATGTAAAATTCAAAAGTATGGGAAAATATTTATATTTTGTTACCATGGCAACCATTTCTCCTATCTTTTCTATGAAGTACAAGAGTAAAGTGGTCTTCAGAAGATTTCAATGGCAAAATGAGAATATACATTTTAAAGAGCATCTAAAAAAACAATTGATTTTTGAATTTTAATCAAAATCGTTGCAGCCAATTGTGAGAAAATCGAAAAAAACTGAAAAAGTTCATCAGTAAAGTACTAGTACTCTTTGGATCGATTTTGTTCAAAAGCTTCGTGTCACGTCCCAGGGGGGGAGCCTAACTTAAATATAAAATTTCTACTTCCTGGCTCTTTTCGTTTTTGAGATATTTTGTTCACAGACAGACCATGTCGCGAAAATCACTTTTTTTGGATTCAGGGGACCTCAAAACGTGTATATCCGTCAAAATCTCGACATCGAATTTTTGACATGAAGCCAATATTTTCTCTCTATATATATTAACATTTATAGAGGTAAGAGAAAGTAACAATAAATAATTATTAATTAGTATGATATATTATTATATAAAAAATTCTAGCTGAGATTACGTAAAATATGTTTTAAAATATTTTTTTTTTTTTTAGATAATAATAAATAGTATTTTTAATAATAAATAATGACTATTAGGTTTTGATATTTCTTATATAAATTGTGATAAAAGTATTAGAAAAAAACTCTTTCTATAAGATTTATTCAAGTATTACAATTAAAACATTTGCTGGTCAACCTGAGACTTCATTTGATATCTAGCTTTCCCAAATTGGGACTTATAAATAAGCTTTTAATCAAAATCGGCCAAAGAGTACTAGTACTTTACTGATGTACATTTTCAGTTTTTTTCGATTTTCTCAAAATTCGCTCCAACGATTTTTTTTTTTAATTCAAAAAATCAATTATTTTTTAGATGCTCTTTAAAATGTATATTCTCATTTTGCCATTGAAATCTTCTGAAGACCACTTTACTCTTGTATTTCATAGGAAAGAGGAGAAATGGTTGCCATGGTAACAAAATATAAATATTTTCCTATACTTATAGATCTTACATCTTGAATTCTAATATATCGGCGGAAACTAAATATATGTCGACACAAAAAATCTGGTGTGACAAACACAGAACACAACTTTCGATTACCGAAGGTAAGAGAAAGTTGTGTGCTGTGCGACAATCACACCAGATTTTTCTCCTTTCTCTTCCTACCTACGACATCCAGGTAACGACACATTTTCGGGAAAAAATAAAGAATATTATTGCTTAAAATAGATGTAAATATAACATTACTTTAAGACTTGATTAAGTTGGCCACTCTCGGAAAACTTTTCTAAAAATATATTTATGAGATTATTCTTAAATTGGTGAAAAAAATAAGTATAATTTGCCCTCGGGAGGTTTTTACTCTCTTTAAAAGAAAACAAATAAATAAGTAAAATATAATCACGAACTTGACCTCTGTTATATTTATGTTGAAATATTTTCAATTTCAGAATGACTCATATAAAGCCTCAAGGTTCAAAATATTCAGAAGCTTCTCTCTGTCTCTTTCATAAGTGATTCTGTTTTTTCGTTCACCCCTCTCCATTCATTTCATTCTTGTCGGTTGAGAGTTAATTGAATTCAATTGACATCGCAACCGATTCTATTCGTTAATAAGGATGCACAAAAATATTTTTTTTTTGAAATTCTACATATTTATAATAACTAATGCTTTGAGGAGAGGCAAAGCTCTTCGATTCCCGCCCGGAGAGATAAAATTTGTTTAAAATATATTAACTGGGATTCTAAATTGTCTCAGATATCAACAAAAAAAAAAATATGAATTTTTACTTTCTGTTACCTCTACATTTGTTAATATATAGAGAGAGAAAGTATTGGATTCATGTCGAGATTTTGATGGATATACACGTTTTGAAATCCCCTGAATCCAAAAAAGTGGTTTTCGCGACATGGTCTGTCTGTCTGTCTGTCTGTCTGTCTGTCTTCTGTGTCTGTCTGTCTGTGAACAAAATATCTCAAGAACGAAAAGAGCTAGGAGGTTGAAATTTTATATTTAAGTTAGGCACCCCCATGGGATGTGACACGAAGCTTTTGAACAAAATCGACCAAAGGGTACTAGTACTTTACTGATGCAGTTTTTCAGTTTTTTTTCCATTTTCTCCAAATTCGCTCCAACAATTTTTTTAAAAAATTCAAAAATCAATTATTTTTTAGATTCTCTTTTAAAATGTATATTCTCATTTTGCGATTGAAATCTTCTGAAGACCACTTTACTCTTGTACTCCATAGAAAAGATAGGAGAAATGGTTGCCATGGTAAGAAACATGAATATTTTCACACTATAAATTTTACATCTTGAAAATCGAATGAATTACGAACTGTCGGAAACTAAATACATGTCGACACGAAAAATATGGTGTGACAAGCACAGAACACAAACTTTCGATTACCGAAGGTAAGAGAAAGTTGTGTGCTGTGCGCCAGTCACACCAGATTTTTATAATTAGAGTTTTACTTCTTTTAAATTCTTTATGATGGAGTTAACGATAATTAAAACAAGTATTTTACTTTATTATACAGGAATTTTATTTCTCGATAACTGTTCTCACAGTTTCGGTCCGAAAAGGACCATCATCAGGCCTAATTTGTATGATTCAGGCCTTTTCGGACCGAAACTGTGAGTTGTGTACACAACAGTTGTCTGGCAATATAATTCCTGTATAATAAAGTAAAATACTTTGTTTTAATTATCGTTAACTCCATTTAAAAGGAGTAAACCTCCAATTATAAAAATTGATAATTTCTCTTTCGTCTCCTTAAAATCAAACAAAAATTTTGAATGTAAAGAAAGCAGCTGTTTTTGCAAATATTTTTAATTGCCTATGTCATCTTATCTTCAATGTAGATAAGTTATTTGATACACAGAGGCCAAAAGTCGAAAAAAAAAGTTATTGTGTGAACGATTGTCTAATTTGAGCATAAAACTGGTGCGAGTAACATCGATTGGGAGACTTCTAAAATAAAATTTGTTAGCAAAGCAGCAGAAAAATCCAGATTTGAAAAAAAAAAAATAATAATAAATGAAATTACACGTAGGACCTAGTGACCTTTTATTAGCTAAATACGGCAAATTGCTAATTTCTCTAATATTAAATAAATTTGCTAATGGAATAATTCCAATCTGAGGAAATTGGCTAGAGCAAAGGAGGTGGGTCCAGCAGCAGCAGCTGTTCCCTCTCCCTAAAAGGCCATCCTGGTCTTGGTCATCTCGCCTGACTCAACCTGTCCCACTCCGCACACACAGCCTTGACCAGCTTTCTGTCACGTTGGATTAGAGTACAACCTTTGATTCATTGTTTGTTGAATAAATTATGTTTACTATTTATCCCTTTCAACTACTGAGGCCATTTAGGGGCTTTAACGTATATTCAGTATTGTTGATTATTTTATTGTACCTATGACTACCGGGGGATGTTCCACATGCTTATTCTCCAGAGTTAATTTTTCAAAAATAAAATCTGGTTTAGACAAAAAGCATAAAAATATGGAAAAGTGCTTAAAAAGAATAAAAATCTTGAAACTCATACGTAAAGGGAGTAATTATCCCCCACAACTTTTAAGGCGGTTCCGGTCGTGGGCACTCCATGCCTACTAATAGGAAAAAAAACAATTTTCAAATTTTCAAAAATCGAAAAAAAAATAGTGCCCAAGACCGGAACCGCCATAAAAGTTGTGGAATGACAAATAATAATATATATTCATAATGGTTATGTCAAAATTTAAATGGTAAGTGGAAAAGACTGGTGAATGTGTGTGTGGGTGTGTGTGAGTGCGAATGGAAAAAAAAGTGTGAATGTTTAAAAAAAAAAGAGTTGTTTGTTACAAGCATTTTTCAGGAAAATCGAAGTATTCATGATTTTCAGAAAATGGCTAAATGTTTGAAATTTGAAAATAACAAAAAAAAATTATTCAAAAAAAAATAACTGTATTTTTTCTTGAAAACTACACAAAAAAAAACAACAAAAATTTAAAAAAAAGTTGGAAATCGGGCCATTTTTGTAGGAGTTATGAGCAAAAAGCCAAAAAAAGATGATTTTTTTTTTCAAAATTTGAACCGGTGATCAAAAAAATCCAAAAGGTTACGAGGAGGGGTTTTTAAAGGGGTACTACAAAATATCAAAAAATGGAGGAAATCAAAAATTAAAATTTTTTCAAACCGTTCGATTTGGGATGGAATGCCTGCCCCATAGATATTCTGGTAAACAAGTGCAGAATACAACTTTAAATTACTGAAAGTAAGAGAAAGTCGTGTGCTGTGCGTCCAGTCACATCAGATTACCCCTTCTCGCGAGGCTAAAGTACGGGGTCCAGGGGGGCAAAGCCCGCCGAAGGCGGGATTTACGCCAAAAAAGAAAATTCTCTGAATGCCGATGGGGCAAATGCCCCCCAGCCCCCCCCCCCCAAATGACGCCACTGAGGATGGTTTGTAATAAACAGACCGAAACGTCTCCGGCTGGTTGGTAAAGCATTCAGAGAATTTTCTTTTTTGGCTGCCTCTGCTTCCATATCTCCTTTAATAAGCATTTGCTTAAAATCCGGTCTTTACTTATGACTTATTCCCTCTCACCTCAGCATCTTGATTTTTAAAATCCTTTTTACAATAATATTTTTGTTATAAAAAAAAGGAAGTTTGCTTCAATGCATGGGTTGACACAAAGGAGAATTCAATAAATATATATATTATTACTGATTAATAAGGTTTTTCAGACTAGGCAATTGATTGCAATATTCCAGTTTCGGCTTAACCATCTCTCTTTTTTAGATCACTTGTTTGAGAATTACAAAGGGATCTAAAAAAGGCAGACCTGATGATGGCCCAAGTGGGGAGCCGAAACTTAAAGATTGTAATTAGTCCTCGAGTCCGAAAACTTTCGAATAATAAATTACTATATAATTCATTATTCTGCGAAAAAAAAGCCGTAGACCACAAACGATTATTTCCAACCAAAACAAATGCACATTTTATTTCCCTCCAACGCATCGTTATGCAATATGACGGGATCGTTGACCTCAACACCTGCTAAATTTCTTATTATTTTGTATTTACTCAATAAAAACAATTACTTTTTTCCATTATTTATTTCAAATAACATATATTTCTGTTATTTTTTTTATTAATGCTGTGAATGTATATAATTTTTTTATTATTAAATAAAATTATCCCAAATCGCAAAAGGTTAGCGAAATTTATAATGATGAAATAATAAATATAATAAAGATTAATATAATAATTAGCCTCTCAATAAGCAATTTTTTATATATTAAATAACTATTAAACCATATTATGTTATTTTCAGAATATTAAAAAGTTTTTGATTTTTGTTTTAAATAATCAAAATGAAGGTTTTACGTATGTTGACTCCTTTTGATCAATTTTTACAAGCAAGAATACCGTATTAGTAGTGGTAACGGAAGCCAGACATTAACATTAAATGTTTTTGATTTTTTATTTTAAAAAAAAAATATGCATTTTTTTTTGGTATTAGTAACCAGATGATCCCTCGAAGGGGGAAAGTTAAGAAGGAGTGAGGGGTCCTTAGGGCTGCAGACTGTCTCAAAAGACATAAAACAGGCTAAACTTAGATAGCAGCGATTAGTTCTGCACGTTCCTCGGGGATCCTTTTTCAGCCTAGAACAAAAAACAACATAACTAAATGAACAGATTGTATCGATAACATGGGAATCAAATAGTCATAAATCAAAGTAGTTTTATTTTTCACTTCCCTAACTGAATGATTTACAAATGTCGATCTTAACTTATTATAATAGTATATAAGCGAGGCGAATAGCTGAATCAATATGTAGTAGAAAATAAAGGCCGAGTAACCGAAACGTCTTCGGTGATTGAATCTGCATACAGAGTTTATTTATTGGCTGCTCCTGCCCATAATTATCCATCTACACATCTCACACCTCTTCGAACATATGAATTATATTAATTTTGATTCAATTTTATTAAAACAGATAGATAATAAACATTTTTTTTTAATTAGCCTCACGAGCCTCGGCTTAAATCCATCACTGGGCATAGATAAAATTAAGGGGGGGGGGGGGGTTTTTATCGTAACATAAACTCGCTACAAAGGTCTGGCGGTGTAAAATTTATGAAAAGAAACTATTTTTTTGAAAGGTGAATGTAGAAATTGCCGGAGTTCGCAAGCAATCTTGTTTATCCCAACCTGATCAGATGATTCCTTTGATTTCTTGCTAGCTATCTGAAACATATGTTAATTTTAAAAAAAAATTTCGTATCTTCTTAATAAAAGACTTTCACTCTCTTTTTGGGTTTCCATTCTTGAACAACATTATCATAAATAAAAACAGAGATGAAAATCTCTAGTTAAAATATTTTTAATTGAAAAATGAGTATACAAAATTTTCATTTGGCATTTGTTGATTTTTTTAGTTCAAATATTCATATAACCCAATTACGTTTGGAAAAGAAAGTCTTGTATAATATATTTTAGTTTACTCTAAACTAAGAGAAAGGATCTTTGTCCTCAGATGTTTATTTTTCAACAAGTGTAAATAAAAAAAAACAATTTTTAGTTATTTGGAAGTAGGAATTATAAATGAATTTGCTGCCTTTTTCGGATTTCCAATTTGTAACGAGGACTCGAGAAAAATATTACCTAAGAATAATTAATGATTGGTAATCGGAAATAGGAACAGGGATTCCGGGAGCGAATTCGGAAGCAAGAAGCTCGAATAGAGAGAGCTAATAAATGATTTCAAACAGCAGAATTTTAACGTGTGCAACAAAACATAACAATTTAATTGGTTAGTATTATGCTTTGCATTTAAAAAAGGAATTTTTATACAATGTTTCAGCAAAAAAAAAATTAAAATCTGAGCATTTTGTGAACAGATATGGAAATTTTAATTGGCATTTTGCAACATAAAATGCCAGATAATTGATTATAGATCGTTGGATGGAGAGTGCAACGAAATCCCAAATTAGAAACGTTTCGGCCAAACTTTAATTACCGTTCATTGAGGAATTATTCACTTATAAATTTATTTATATATATAAAAAAAAAATATATATATATATATATATATATGCCTACCTTAGAGCAAACATTTATGAGAAAAATAATATTGTTACAGACTTAATGAATTACAAATATGTTTTTTTTTAATATTTTCGAGATCTATATATTTGAATTAGATATTAGTATTCAAAACATCTCGATTCTTTGCGGACTTAACTAGAGATATATATATCTAACAACGGCGCAAAAGTGGAAAAATTTTTCTTTAAAGTTTTTCACTTTGTTAGTGACTAACTGGATGTAAGGGGAAGAGAGTTTTGTTGGTGAAGGGCGAGGGTCCGGTGGCCTAGTGCAATGGACAGCACGCCTATGACTGGAGGTCCTGGGTTCGATTCCCGGGAGCCAGGGGATGTTTGGCCTCGCCAATAAATAATACACAACTTTGTTAGATAAATATGTTTTTTGACAAATTGTGCCTTTATATTAAATTTCATAGATATGTAGGTGGTCAATTTTGAAGGGCTAGACCTCAACAGCAAATAGAACAGTCCGATTATGCAAAGTTTTTGTGATTTATTATGTCTTGAATATAATCAGCTCAGAGTCTGAGGACTAGTGCCTCTAAGCAGGTCATTAATAAACGTATTTATATACTTTTTTGGCCGATTCAGAGCTACATGAGTTTTTGGCAGGGCCGGAATTAGGAGATTAGTTAGGGGGATAACCCCCCCCCCACTACTAATCAGAGGCGTATATAGAATGTTTTGGGGGGCTCTTTTTAAATGTCCCCCTCCCCCATTCAAAAAAATATTTTTAAATTACCGGATATCCTGAGCCACGAGGGGCCCGGACCATATCAAAGACAAATTTTCATAAAATTTTTTTTAACCCAATTTTTTTTTTTTTATTAGTAAATTATCCCCTTACCTCGTAACTCAAATCACTACATTTTTTCCTCCTGTTGCGAATATCAAATCATTTGACCTTTTTTGTTATATACGAGTTTCGGTACTAATATTATATGCTGCCCCCTTCCTTCCCCGCGCCATCGCTGTAACTAAAGCAAATTGATTTTAAAATTTTAATCTTTCTTGAAATTCTTCTCGCCTCTAAAATTTTGGGGCCCCTAAGATTTTGCCGTGCTCGGCCCTGGCATCAAGGGCCTAATAACTGGTTAATTTCTTGGATATCTTTGATTGCGATATGTTCACTTTTCAAACTTTTCTTAATAACTAGTTAACAGGGATGAATTTACGAAGAGACGAACTAGGCACTCCCCAGGAGAGACACCTTTCAAGGTGCGAGATAAACTCACCCTCCAGTAACGACACAAAAGAGTCAATTTCAATTCTTGAATGTTGGAATTTTAACGTGGATGAAATTTTCTTTTCTTCTAAGTAATTCAACTTCAGCAACTTCAATTCTCGACTTGTTTCAATTTTATCACAGGAAATAATTTGCGAAATATATGAGTGAGTGGCAAATAGAATATAATTCTTTTCTGGACGGTTTTTTGCTTGAGGATCGAAATTGTCAATTTTCTGAGATTTCATTTATGTTTTCTATATTTTAGAAGATCATCTACAAGTTATCTGAAAAAAAAAAATTATTCTAACTAAAAATATTCAATCGAAATTATTTAAAAGTATAATATATTAATTCTATAATATTAAAAAAATTACCTTTCAGCAATTATACTAGGAAAAACATTCCATTACAGAATAAGAGCATAAATTCAAATTTTGACTGCAATGCTTAAAGAACAAAGCAAATGAAAAGAATTAGAATCGATGGGCTGTAGAGTTAAATACAACTTTCTGCATAGCTGGCTTTTTATATATTTATTATAAAATCAGATGTATGGTATGTACACATCTTTCGTCGCTCTTTTGGATAAATATTATGATTTATTTATGAAAATGAGTCGTCCTAAAAAAAAAAAATTGAATTAGTATTGACTTTAATCAGTTAATTATGAGAATAGCAAGTTAGGGTACCTTTCATTTGCGAGATTTTTTCTCTTCTCTCAAAAAATCAAAAAAATTATCTCTTTTAGTTTTCAATATTTATATAATAATTATGGAATATATTTAAATGTCTCAATTGTGTTATTAAACATGTTAT
>JAKCPI010021058.1:0-33734 GCA_023213315.1 Euborellia annulipes
GTATATTCATTTATTAATTTTAATTACAAATTTCACTAACGCGTTAATCATTTTTGACATTTTGATAATAATCCATACAAAAGAGATTTGAAAAAATTAGCTGAGAATTTTTTTTTTCGCAAGATTGTGTTTTTTGTGAAATTCTTTTTATCAATGATCGTTTGATTCCTTTTTTTTTTTAATTCAATTTCTTCCAGCCTATAATTACGACCTTGATATTTCATAAGCATTCGATTTTGAGAGTAAATTAATTGTTTCTTCAAATTGTAGGCATTAAAATTATGCTCGGTATTTTCCCAGCATTCTCGAACATTCCCCATTTAATGAACAAACATGAGGGAAGTTTTTATAAATTAAAAATTCGACCATTGGGTAATTTTGCCATTTTATCCAATCCGAAATGCCTTAAATAAAATCATCGGACTACCTGGGGTCCGAACCCGCGACTTTGGTATACGAGGTTAGCTATGCCAACCCATCCACCAAGCCCTGAGGGCAGGCTCTCTATTAAGATAAAGAAAAAAATGTATTAAGATATATAACATTTAAGAAAACCCTTTTTCTGTTTTTATAGAAATTCAATAGTTTAAATCTAGAGTTTATAAAAAAGTAAATCCATATTTTTTATTAATTCTCAGAGAACGAACGATTTACCCAATTAAATTAATTATATTATACTCCTATCATGAACTGCACAAATTCGTTTATTTTTCCCTACCAGATTTTTTGATTAATTGTTTCAGAGTTTCCCTAAAGCAGACTTGTTAATTTCTAGGAAGATTTAGAACCGCGCATGCGTGATATACTCTGGAGCAATTAATCTACAAATCTATAGTGAATTCTTTCCTTATCAAACCTTGTTTTTTCTACAATATTCTTTATTTATTTCCAAATTTGCCAACAAGTGAAAGATAAAAGGCGCTATGGATTTCTCTGCTTGGATCCCGAGGCCCTAAAACGCCTAAATACGGAATTTAATAAGAATAGCAATTGAGGGAAAAACATGGATTATATACAAATAAACTTGTTCTATAGAAATTCACAATTTTCAATGAATCTATTTGAAATTAAGTACACATATCGACGCTCTAATTAGCAAAGTGCCTAACTCCACTTTTTTTTCGAAAATCATTTTTTTGTATTTTCTGTTGAAAAATATCATTCTTCTTATGCCCTGAACTGGGTAAGAGCGTAATTCAAATTTTTCAGTTCGAAAAGTGTTTAACAGTGGCTCTAACAATGACAATGAAATGTTTTTTAGCTCTCCTGAAAAAGAAACAAAAATGGAGTTAGCCACTTTGCTAATTAGAACGTCGATGGACCAGGGAGTAACGTAGTAATAATTTGAATCTCTTAAATATTTTGGAAAATTAATTATAATCAAATTACTTCAATATGAGAACACAAAATCGACAAGTTGGCTCGGAAATTAGAGAGGCAGGTAGTTGCTCTGTGATCAGCTTTCTGGGTATACGACTAGGAGCTACGCAGAAGCTCGAAAAAAGAAGAGAGCACTGGCTAGGCTGAAAGCCCGCCAAAGGCAGACTTTTGCGACTAGTTTCTGTATATTTTCAAAAGTCTCCGATTAAAATTCTTATGGTTTTATCAAAAAATTTTTAAAATTGTAATTACTAAACCAAGCGGCGAGGTGTTACTCTTTTTTTAATGTTTATTGTTAATTAACATTAAATCTCTTATATCGTTTAAGAGTTGAATCAGCTAGCTATACGAGTTGTTTTTATGTTGAGTTCAATGACCTGGTTACTTGTTAATAAACATCTTGTCTTTCCATGTGCAAATTAAGATAAGAAGAAGGACACTTTCGATCTTAACGACGTGAAGAAAAAAAATAAATACGTATATAAATGTTTGCATTTGTGGCGAATCAGCATCAAGAATATATATAAATAAATTTTTTTTTTATCTATAAGTTAATATACTTGTTTTTATACAAATCATATTTATACTTAACTATTAATTTAATTATATTGGAAAGTTAAATATTGAACAAGTATTTTAATAAGTTAAAAAGGTTTTTGAAGTTGTTAAATTATTCTTCTGAAGGTGATAAGACAAAATTTATAAAATCTGGTGTGACTGTCGCACAGCACACTTACTACAACACTCTTACCTTCGCTAATCGAAAGATGTAAAATTTATTAGTATGGGAAAATATTTATATTTTGTTACCATGGTATTTCACCTATCTTTCCTATGAAGTACAAGAGTAAAGTGTGCTTCAAACAATTTTGAGAGCAAAATGAGAATATACGTTTGAAAGAGCATCTAAAAAATAATTGATTTTTGAATTTTAATCAAAATCGTTAGAGCGAATTTTGAGAAAATCGAAAAAAACTGAAAAAGTAAATAAATAAAGTACTAGTACTCTTTGGCCGATTTTGATTAAAAGCTTATTTTCACGCTCCCGGGGGTGTTTAACTGGCGGTCTTATCTCAATTTCGACCATAATGCCGCTTGGTTCCTTCATGCATAATATCGTCCAATTATGAGATTTTCCAAACATTTTTTGATTAATTTATATTTTATCTCTCCTCTTAAAGAGAAAGGATAACAACATTTATTTCAATTTCTAATTTTCTTAATTATGATCCATTAAAATAAAGTCATCTTGAGGGAACTCGTTGACCTCGTTGATCAGTTCAAATGCCAAATGGATTTTATATACTAAAGGGAAATTAATTAAAGTCAGGTCAATATCCCTTTGGCCTTTGAACAACCAACTGAAAGTAATCGCAAAAAACAAAAAAATTTTCAATTAGATAATAACGTGAGAGTTCTAGGCTAAAGCGGGTTATATTTATAAATATTTTTGCTTCATTTAAAATTCAATAAGTTTTAAGGGGACACGGGAGCGAAGGTGTTACGCATATTTTTCCCGATAAGATGGCGTTGTGTGTCATAAAAAGTATGCCCAAAAATCAAGTAATTCAAAGATTTGCCAAGAGATGTCAGAATGGTAGCTAATAATATTTAATGCATTTGGTTGATTTTCATTGATCTTTTAACAATAAATACTTTATAAATGATATTATATATTATGTATCTTTTATAAAAGCATAAAAATATATAAATATAGGCCAGATATAGGCTATTAGGGGATCAGCTGTTAGACTAGCCTGCCATCTATTGCAAGAATGCTGAACTAATTTGACAGTTGATTTTTAAATAAATCATCTAAGCTTATTTTAAAAATTTCTTAATTAATATGTGATTAATAATAACAATAAATTCATTTTTAAATTTAACAAAAATTAAAGATTATTGGGACAGATTGTTTTTTTGTATTTGCTTGATAACAAAAAAATTAATTACGATAATTTTTTAATAAGTCATTAAAAAAATTATAGCTCAATGTCCAAATAATCTCTTATGAATTTAATTCATTTAAAAAAAACCGCATTGAAAAATTCCTTATAATAGTCTAGTTGTTTTTTTTTTTAAGTACGTTTTAGACGTCGCCCCTGAACCCCCTTAAGAAACAATTGACGTAATAAGATTTAATCAATCTTATTTTTTATTTTTTGCATTTGCATAAGAGTCTTAAAAAAAAAGTAAGACGAGAGAAGCATACTAATAAAATTAAGAGTGTCAAATTTGATATTAACCTTTAACTTTGCTTCCAAAATAAACATTTATTCCGTGAGTTATGCAACCTATTTCAGGTCTTCTGCCCATTAATAATGCTCAGAATGCTTTTAATCAAAAAATGGACTTCGAATCCTTGAACCGTTATTCTTTTCGTTGGCCATTTGTCAAATCTAATCTTATTTAACGTAAATTATACTGGGCACGATGTCTTAAAACTTTGAATTTATTCAACTTATCAATGATAAAATGTTAACCTTTTTTTTTTTTTTTTTTTTTTTAAACATTCACACTTTTTTCTCATTCACACTCACACTCTCACACACATTCACACAGTCTTTTCGGCAACTCAGGCCATTTAAGACTTTAGACGATAACCGTTATTATATAAATATACATATAGGGGTCCAGGCATTCTTATTTAAGCCATTTGGTATCCAATTGGCTTAAATAAAATCATCGGACTGCCTGGGGTCCGAACCCGCGACGTTTGGTATACGAGGTTAGCACGCTAACCTCTACGCCATGCCCCGAGGGCAAATGTTAACCTTTGTTTCCTATAGTTTTATTCTATTAGTTCAAAAAATAATGGAGAATTGAAATAGCTACTTTTTATTTTCTCTTACCTCTATATATATATGTTAATATATATAGAAAGTATTGGATTCATGTCAAAAATTCGATGTCGAGATTTTGATGGATATACACGTTTTGAGGTCCCCTGAATCCAAAAAAGTGGTTTTCGCGATATGGTGTGTGTGTCTGTGAACAAAATATCTCAAGAATGAAAAGAGCTAGGAAGTTGAAATTTTATATTTAAGTTAGTCACCCCCATGGGACGTGACACGAAGATTTTGAACAAAATCGGCCAAAGAGTACTAATACTTTACTGATGCACTTTTTCAGTTTTTTTCGATTTTCTCTAAATTCGCTCCAACGATTTTTTTTTCTAAATTCAAAAATCAATTATTTTTTAGATGCTCTTTAAAATGTATATTCTCATTTTGCCATTGAAATCTTCTGAAGACCACTTTACTCTTGTACTCCATAGGGAATATAGGAGAAATGGTTGCCATGGTAACAAAATATAAATATTTTCCCATGTTTTTGAATTTTACATCTTGAAAATCGAATGTACCGTACTGTCGGGAATTAAATATATGTCGACACAAAAAATCTGGTGTGACAAGTACAGAACACAACTTTTGATTACCGAAGGTAAGAGAAAGTTGTGTGCTGTGCGCCAGTCACACCAGATTTTTAATCAAGGATATTGCTGCTAATTGTCAAAGAGGCTGAATAGGTCAAAGTAAAGAGTCATGTAAATTAAAATAGGCTAAGAACGATTATAAATTTTAATTGATAAGAAAATCTTTTTAAAAGTTTATTATTAATACTAATTTAGAGAAAATCTTTTTAAGAAAAAAGGTGCTTTACCGAAACCTCAATAAAAAAATATTAAAAATCTCATTAGGATATGAAATATTAACCTGGATAGCATAATAAAATGAAAACTTTGCTATTTTTCGTAAATATTATAATTAATTCGTTTCGTTTTGACAGCTTTAATAAAAAAAATGAAACTTGCAAACCCAAATTCATTTTAATAGATCGGAGTTTATCTGGCAGGTCGTGATCGAATCCAGACCCCAGGTGTGGCGAATGTGTGACCCCACTGACGGGGGTCCCCCTCCCTGGATGCCCTCCGACCTGGAGTTGTCTGCACTTTGCATTTACACTCATAAATAGATACCTTCACGATTTTCGTTCGCAACTTTCCTCTCGCTCTCTCATCAGTTGGTCGGATTAAACGATCATTTCTAATTAACATGTTACGTAGAGAGACTTTATCGAAAATTTAACAGGCAAATATTAATTTGTTTATAGCTTCATAACTCACACAATTTAATGGGAATGTCACGGAATGTATTATAAGAAAGTTCGTTTAGTTCTGTTAATTTTTATTTGTAAAAGAGTTATTTTAAAAGAAATCAGGAGCAGCAGCCAAAAAATAAAGCCTCTGGATGTTGAATGAATATTGAGATGTTTTGGGTCAAATTTATTGTCAGGTCACATCATTAGTTGTTAATTCATTTTAATGTGCCCAGGCCCCCGGTCTTGGAGTAGTTGGTAGCGTGCCTACCTTCTATACCGAACGTCGCGGGCCATTTGGATACCAAATGGCTTAAATAGAACAACAAAATTAAATAGAAATGCCTGAACGCCCAATAGACATATTCATTACAACGGATATCGTAAAAGTCTTATATGGCTTAAGATGCCGAAAAGACTGTGTGAATGTGAGTGTGAATGAGAAAAAAGTGTGTTAAAAAAAAAAATTTACATCTTGAATTCTAATATATCGGGGAAACTAAATACTGTATATGTATATGTACTGTATATGTCCACACGAAAAATCTGGTGTGACAAGCACATAACACAACTCTCGATTACCGAACGTAAGATAAAGTTGTGTGATGTGCGACAGTCACAGCAGATTTTTTTGATTTTGGCCCTGAATGGATGTTGTGAATCAGATCAACTTTTTCAGCTGTTTCCAAACCGAGGAGTCAAACCGAATAAAAGAAAAAAAATAAATAAATAAATTTTATACAAACTATAATAACATTTTGGCCTACGGGCTTGGTGTAGAGTTTAGCGTGCTAGCCTCGTATACCAAACGTCGCGGGTTCGGACCCCAGGCAGTCCGATGATTTTATTTAAGCCATTTGGATACCAAATTTAAATAGAAATGCCTGGACCCCCAATAGATATTATCATATCTATCAACGAGAACCAACGGTCGAAAGTTTAAATCTTATTATCATCACATCTAACGGTTATCGCAAAGTCTTGAATGACCTAAGTTGCCGAAAAGACTGTGTGTATGTGTGTGCGAGTGTGAGTGTGAATGAAAAATATGGGGAATGACTTCCCCGAGACTTTATCGTATATTCTTTTGGAATTACGTCTGGGTGTGTGTGTGAACACGATTGCTTAAAAACCAAAGCAGCTAGATCGATGAAATTTGGTATATGCTCCTTACACTAAAATTGTAGATTTCTATCAACTTTTGGAGTAAATACGTCACTTGGAAGTAGTACTTTACTTAAAAAGTTTTTTCCAAAATTTTGAAATTTTCAATTTTTTTGTTATATTATGATAAAATACTCTATTTTAAAAAGTTTTTATTCTTTGACATTTTTTCGAAAACTGAATAGTTTTTGAAATAATCAAAGAAGAAATAGAAAATTTTCGTTAATTTTGATAAAAAATCAAAACAAAATCATACAGGTGTCATTAAAAAAAGGGTAAATATAAACAAATTCATTTGTTTCACAAATTCATTTGTTTATATTTATCCTTTTTTTTAATGACACCTGTATGATTTTGTTTTGATTTTTTATCAAAATTAACGAAAATTTTCTATTTCTTCTTTGATTATTTCAAAAACTATTCAGTTTTCGAAAAAAATGTCAAAGAATAAAAACTTTTTAAAATAGAGTATTTTATCATAATATAACAAAAAAATTGAAAATTTCAAAATTTTGGGAAAAACTTTTTAAGTAAAGTACTACTTCCAAGTGACGTATTTACTCCAAAAGTTGATAGAAATCTACAATTTTAGTGTAAGGAGCATATACCAAATTTCATCGATCTAGCTGCTTTGGTTTTTAAGCAATCGTGTTCACACACACACACACACACACACACACACACACACAGACATAATGCCAAAAATGGTTTTTTTGGACTCAGGGAGGTCTAAAACGTGGAGAAACATCAAAATCTCGAAGTCGAATTTTTTTACGATTACATAACTTTCTCTATACGAGAAAGTAAAAAAGTGTAAAAAAAAAAATAACATTTTCCGAAATATAAGCATACTAGATATGAAATTTGTTTATTTCAATAAAAACCACTGGTCAAAATCAGTAGCGTTACCAGGTGGGGGGCGAAAAGGGGCGCTCGACCCCCCCCGGCCAGGCGCCTTTGGCGCCCCTTGATACCGACATAGGCGCCCTAGGGCAATCAGATTTACTCCGGCTTTCCGGCGTTTTTTCTCGAAATCTTCAGATTTTTCACAAAATCTCTTGATTTTTTTTTTGAAATTTCATAATAAATTCATTTTATATCAAAAATCCGGACAAAAATTACAAAAAAATGCGAGATTCGAATACTATAAAAAAAAGGTCAAATGAGATTCGTATAGCCTACTAAAAAAAAAAAAAATGAAAAACGGTGCCTCAGTTGAGCTTTCCTCCTCCCGCCCTTAAAGGCTAGTTACGCCGCTGGCCAAAATTGGATTAAAACCAGGACGGTTAAAACCGATTTTAACCTGTGGTTTTATCCGAACCACTTTGATTAAAACGGCAAAATTTTCTTATACTAAATGTTGTGTAAATATTTCGGCCTGTCTGTGCGGGATTTAGTTCACTGGCGGTCCTTAGTCTGATGTTATAAATATTTGCATGGCGAAGACAGACGAAGCATTCGAGTGTTCGTTCACAAGTTTATTTTGATCCTTATGTGTCGAATAGAAACTAGAATACGTGTATCAAGTTTTCAATCAATTGAACCAAATTTCATTAAATTAACGGCTTATTTGTAAATAATTCATAAGAAAGAAAGTACGGTGAGTGGTTAAAAAATATCGAAATATCATTGGTTAATCACGTTTCAAGGCTTTTGAGATCATCTCTATAAGTCATTTCTTTCATTAATATTATTTAGAAGAAAAAAAAAGTAAAAAATGATGTATCACTATGAAATTTTATATCGCGATTTACTTTAGACTTATTTGGTGATGATTAGTTGCTGATTAAAATCGCCTGACAAAGGGAGAGTTTATTTGAAATTTTTAATATCTTATTTGGAAATCAAAATATGGAAATTATTATGATTATAAAAAAAATAAAAAAGTTTTCTTTTTCGGAACTTGAAGCAATATAGAAAATATATAATGTATATATAGTATGTACAAAATGTACAACCAATTCCTCTTTTTGGATAACCAACTCCAATCCTGTATTAACGAAGAAAAGACAAAAATGTTGATTATTTCAAAAACTATTCAGTTTTCGGAAAAATATCAAAGAATAAAAACTTTTTTTATATTACAAATAGAAAACAAAAAGGTAAATTTTTTAAAAATTAAAATTGATTTTTTTTTCCTATGCTCAGGCACGTAGCCAGGGACGTGGGCCTGAAGCCCCCCCCCCCCTACCACAGGAGCCAATCCTGGTTGCGCCACTGTACTAGGTGTTACACATTGGACTATAATAAGAACCGTAGACAAAAAATTGGAGAGGAGACAAGCTTTCGAAAGATCCATGCCCCCCTCAATAAATTTAATAAATTTTAAAGGATATAAAAATTTTTAATTTATTTTTCTAGACTGGGAGAACGGGGAGTCGGAACTCTCATATTCTTCAATAAAAAAAAAAAAAAAAAATTATGATGATTTCATCACACTGGGATCGAAATATCTACAAAAATTGGTGTATGAGAGTGTAAAGTCTTTTTTTGAAGTTTAGGCTTTCACAGTTGTTGTCATTAGTAAAAGAATTAGATTTTCGGTTTAACTGTGGTTTATTTGTAAAAATTATAACGTTTCGGCCACTCATTCTGTGGCCTTCTTCAGGTACAATCAGCTAAGATTACAAAGGTTGTTACATCTGTGACAATCTCAATTGAACTGGTTGAGAAAACAAGATGGCTGCCGCTTCTCGACCTGCACGCTATCTACACATGAGCGATCGAGAGTAAAGTCTGTTGAATGTATTTTTATGGCAGACTCAGAATCTATGAATTTACTGAATGTAAACTTCGTGATCTTCATTATGAACGAAGATAGTGAATGGATACAAAGAAAATCATTCAAGTCCTCTAAAAGTCATCTATTATAATATAACAAATTGTTTTTATTTTATTCTAGAGATGCAGAAGACAAAAATATCAACGAATGTAACAACGACTAAACATGTTTAAACTTAATCAGTCATGCTTCACAGCAAAAAGTTGAAGGCTAGGTCATATTTTAGAAATTTTATTTTTAAAGTGATATATACAGTGTATATTCAAGGTTAGTAGAAAGACAAGGTTGTCTCATACGGAGTGGAAAATGGTGGGGGGTTTTGGCAGATGACGTCACTCGAGTCCAAGATTCCCTAGTGACAAACGTTCTGAGTGCATATAGCTATTTGATATTTTGTTCTTAACATTACACGTGCTTTAATAAATCGATTTGGACATTGTTTTATCATTTTTGCTTATATTGGAGGTAATTAATTGAATGTTAAATCAAATAGTTAAAAAATATATATTTGATTATAATCATAACCTTTTTCAAAATATTCGATTTAGGCTGTTTTTTCATCTTTTTCTATCAACTTTTCATTTGTGTGTTTGTGGCGCTTTCTTTACATGCATTCAAGGTAATTAATGAAATACTAAATCAATTATTTAAAATATATATTTGATTCTAATCATTCTTTTAGATGCCTGGAACAATTTGCTCAGTTGCAATTTGTAAAAATTCTTTTTATAAACAAAAGGAAGGAGAAGAAAAATTATTGTTTTTTTTCATTTCCAAAAGATGATAGCCTACGAAAAGAATGGATTAGAAGAGCGAAAATTATGAATTTACCTCCCAAAATTCAATTAAAGCCAACAGGTAGGTAAAAAATACTCTAATGAAAAAAATATATATACAAGGCTTTTTTCACTATAGGCTATACCCATGTACACTGAGATTCTAATTTTACTTTTTATTTTAGTAATATCTTATTTATTATTAATATATCAATTTTTTCAGCTGTTCCATCGTTATTTTTAAAACCCAGTGATCAGGGGCGTATATAAGGGGGGGGGGGGCCGAGGGGGCCCGGGCCCCCCCCCGAAATTTTCCAAACACATATACATATATAGGGATATACAGACATCAGCGCAACAAATTTTTCCGCAGGATGGACAACTTTGGTTCCTCAACAGAAAAAATGTTCCGCAAAAATTTTTATGTGAAAAAAAATATAGTTTCTTTAAAAAAAAATTTCCGCAGAAAAATTTTTGAGTTCGGGCCCCCCGAAAAAAATTTCTATATACGCCCCTGCCAGTGATGTTCCAAATCCTGAAGAATCAGCTCGATTGGCCCGAGATAAAAGAAAGGAAGAAAAAGGAATATTGGAAGATTTAATGAAGAAGGTTTCTGAAACTTCAAGTCTACAAACAAATATTTCACAGACAGAAAAAGATGAAGAAGATAAAATAGATGAAGAAAAAAAATATAACAAAGGCAGTTTAAAAAAATAAAAAAACATAGTAAATAAAATAACTAAATATGTATTTAAAAAATGCCCAGAAATTCCTATAACTTTAGAAAAATCATTCGTTAAATTAAGAGTTTTACTTAGAATAAAATTTTTTAATTCTCAAAGAGTAGTTACTAATAGAATTTCTTTAATGAAAAGAAAACTTTCTGACGAAGGAAGAAAAAATCTTAAAAAAAAAGAAGAAAACTATTTCATAAGAAATAAATATTAATAGAATAATAGACAGGAACAAGACAGGCGTTTCGGTTTTAATTAAATAAAGCCATCATCAGTTCTCAAGAGATTATTGGTTCAAGGTTGGGATGCAGAGAGTGTTGTTTTATATAAACATATACAAAATTATATAAAAATATAACATTTGCACAGACAATAATCTCTTGAGAACTGATGATGGCTTTATTTAATTAAAACCGAAACGTCTTCTGGATTGAGATTTTTATTCGATAGGGGCTGTCCTGTTGGGCTGACATTCTCTCTTCCTGTCTATTATTCTATTAATATTTATTTCTTATGAAATAGTTTAGGTAGAGAGGTCATACCATCCTTGTTAAGGTTTTTGGCCAGGTTTTCCTTAACAACTTAAGGCGAATGTCGGGATGGCTAATGCGACGTTTACTATACATTTCTATTTTTTTTTCCCTTTTGATTTGTTTTGTTATATTTGTTATTATATTTAAATTTGTATTGTGTTTGTTGGACCTAGCCACCGGGGACTGGTGCCTCTAAGCGGGTCGTAATAAATTTATTCATTTTATTTAAAATATGTTCCATTTTTATTTTTTTGAAATATTATTTAATGTTTTTTTTCAGTACTAGAGAAAATAATAATTTTTTTTTTAAATATATTAATTAAATACGGTAATAGAAAGTAAAACAAAAATGAAGACAATTCGGAAAAAAATACTTTCTACTTATATAATATTGTTATATAGGTAAGAGAAACTAAAAGGAAAAATTAAATATTTCAATTTAAAATTTATATTCAACTATCAAAAATGATGAAAGAAAATTAAAATGAACAACTTTTAAATATAAATCGTAAAAAGCCAGAGAGAGATAAATACTATATATTAAATAAGAATTCAAATTTGGGCTTCTTGATGACGATTTCCCGCCTTCGCTCTGATTGGCCGAGCCGTATGAGACAACCTTGTCATCTATTAGCCTTGGTGTATATTAATAATTTAAAGGTTGAAAAAATATTATATATCCTCGAAACCTCGAAACTTCAACCTAATAAATATTCAAAAACAAACTTGATTATCTACCTTTTAAATCCGCAGAAACCACATCTGTTAAGTGAAATTATAAGAATATACTTGTTTTATAAAATAACGTCGAATGTAAGCTTAAGGGGCTACGGGAGCGAAGTAGTTACGCATGTTTTTCCCGCTAAGATGGCGTTGTGTGTCATAAAAAGTATGCCCAGCCAAGAGATGTCAGAATGGTAGCTAAAAATATTTAATGCATTTGGTTGATTTTCATTGATCTTTAAACAATAAATACTTTATAAATGTTATTATATATTATGTATCTTTTATAAAAGAATAAAAATATATAAATATAGGCTAATACTATATCTGCTGTTAGACTAGCCTGCCATCTTTTGCAAGAATGCTGAACTAATTTGACAGTTGGTTTTTAAATAAATCATCTAATCTTAATTTAAAAATTTCTTAATTAATATGTGATTAATAATAACAATAAATTCATTTTTAAATTTAAAAAAAATTAAGGATTATTGGGACAGATTGTTTTTTTGTATTTGCTTGATAACAAAAAAATTAATTACGATAATTTGTTAAAAAGTCATTAAAAAAATTATAGCTCGATGTCCCAATAATCTCTTATGAATTTAATTCATTAAAAAAAAAATCGCATTGAAAAATTCTTTATAATAGTCTAGTTCTTTTTTTTAAGTTGCTCCTGAACCCCCTTAATAAAATAAGTTTTTATCTATTGGTTAAAATTTTACCCCTTTTGCGTTTGAATGTTAAATGTCTGGTTTGAATCTAAAAATGGGACTCGAGGAGCAAGGGAAGTCGTAAATATTATTCTTGTTGGATTTCTCAAAAGATTCAGATTCGGGTGACTTACTTGCGCCATTGCCTCGGGGATTCCGAGTCCTTTTTGTATGGGAACCGGATTAAATGCAATGCGCAATAGCCTTTTGTGTGGGGCATTTTGTCAAAAAGGGCATTGCAAAAAGACGTGCCAGGTCACACACACAATCACTTTTCCTTAACCTTTGACCGTCCCAAAGCTTGACATTAAATGAATTAATGAACTCCAAAATGAACTGCAACATTTACTCCTATTTTCTTTTCAATTCCATTCTTTCCAATGACTTGTGTTTTTTTGTTCAATTTCCTCCACTGACCTATATTGATCAAATGAATAATTACGGAAGGATTCATTCATTTGCTTCGATATTTATGTACTTGTACATAACGGCGTACTTGAAATGTCATTTAATACCTGACTCAGAATATATTCAAGCCAAATGAATATTTTTTTTAAATTATTCATAGTTTTTATGGATAGAAACAGTTTCTTTCTAAGATTTATATGCTAAGAAGTCAGTTAATGGTCAAAATTAAAAAAAAAAGTTAAAAGCTTTTGTAATTCTTCAATTAAAAGATAGCGTAATTAAAATAATTAATTTATTATGATAAGAATGGAGAAGAAAAATTTTCTATTAAAAAATGTCCATTTCTTTGAATCAAACAAAATTTTATCAGCCCTAAATATTCCACCATTATCTAAGAAAGGGACCAAATGGACGATGTTATGCATAAAGGGACCAAGCGCCATTATGATCGAAATTGAGATAATATTGTAGGGAAAAATAAGATTTACCTCTTTATTTAAATCATCGCTTTATTACTCTGTGCACTTTTTTTTGGATAAAACAAAAAAAAAAAGTCATAGCGATTGGTTTTGTTTACAATTGTGTAAATGAAATGTCCCTTATCTCAGATTTAGATTAATGGCGCTTGGTTCTTTCGTGCATAACATCGTCCAATTATAATATGCCTAATACCTTAAACACCAAACACCTGTGTTTGGTACCCACCCTACCCTCATAAACTAAGTATTTAGAAATCAATTTTAAAAAATATTTTTTTTTATTTTATTTAGGCCCTATAATAATTTCAATTTCTTTATTTGTTTCAGGTAAGTCAACGAAAGCAAATCACTTGATGAAGAATGTAGAGGAAAGGAACCAGGAAGGAAGGTAGGAAGCCACCATTGAATAAACAGACTCCTTGAAACAAAACGTTTCGGCCGAATTTATCGTGACATCTTCAGGCTTTTTATTCTCATACTATTATTTTATTTATTTATATTGTAACCACGAATTTTTGAATGATTCGCTCGGTCGCTTATGGGCAGTATTAATTGAACAACTCTGTTTCCAAAAAAAGACTTAGACAACACAATAAATTTGTCGGAATGTTTTGTTTAAAGAAGTATGTTTAATCAATGGCTGCTCCACATCTCATCTCGTAACCAAATCATTATTTATGGCTGTATATACAGTGAGTGTTTCTACGGTTTAAAGATTCAGTAAATTTTGATATTATTTATTTCGATTATTCGTCTATGTCTGATGATTTTCTTTTGTCTTTGTTTACTAAAATAATATAAAATTTCAATATTTTTTTTGTCAACAAAGCCCTAAACTTGTAATATTTATTCAATTAAATTATACCCGTATTCATAGTCATTGCTTGAGGGACAAGGGATCCTTATGCCTATATAAATGTATAGATATAAGGATTCCTACTTCCTCAAGGAACGACTGTGAATACGGGTATAAGTTAATGAAGGAAGAAAAAGAATAGCAGCTATTGCAGATCGAAACTCTTCAAACTACGTTGATTTTTCGGCAAGAGTGGCGAAAAATCAGCGAAGTTTGAGGAGTTTCGGTCTACAATTTCTCTCGGCATCACTCATTAAGCTTTATTATTTCGTTTTATTCAGGCTCGCAATGCTGACGTTTCGGTCTTGGTATACTGACAGCGCTCAACTTCTGTTAACCAAGACGAAATAATAAATTCCGTAAAAAATGTTTTTCCCTTTCATCCTATTCTAAAATATTTTTCATCAAAGTAGGTACAATGAGCGCCACAAGTAATTAAGTACCACAAGAAATTAAGTATCCACCTGGGAGCTAGAGCTTTAAGTATTTAATATACTGTATAGTGAAATAATTTTAAATTTGAAAAGGTAAGATAAAATTATCTGTACCAGATGTTATTTTACCTTTTCGGTCATTAAAATTATTTCACCATATATTAAATACTTAAGGCTTTTGCTCCCAGGTGGGGACTTAATTGTGGTGCCGACTGTACCTGTTGGAACATAGGGTGGAGAAATTAGTTTGTTTGCTGGAGGACACTAATGAATTACCCCTTAGGTAGTCTACCACACTTGCTTGGTTGTAAATTTTACCTTGAAAATAACAATCTTGGTACGCATTTTCTCCACCAGAGGAGCTAGTTTGGTTGCCTACCTTCCAGCAAACGTTAACTTCTCTACTCCATAACAGATTAAGAAATGAAATTCAATATTATTATTTTTAAATATTTATATAGTTGTAAATAATAATATATCTAGGACAAAAAAAAATAAAACGAAAAGCAGAGAAGAATGAATAAAATCAACAACAAAATCACCTTAAAGAGATTATTGACTTAATAAAAACAGAAAATTTTATTTAAATAAACGGCATTTTTTAACGGAGAAAAAATTAATCAAATCCAAATAACGAACGACACAATTAATCTATCTATTAATCAAAGCCAACTTAAAATTTAAGCACAAATACGAATAGAAATTTAACATTTAACAATTCATGATTGCCTTTTTATGGTAATTTTCTCTGTTTAGACATTATTTAATTAGCGGATCGTTTTCGTGATTTATTCTCCAAAAAGGAAGGAAATTGTGCAATAGAATAAATAAATGGGTTAGTGCCAAATGAAGAGAGACCGTTAGCGTTAAACGATAAGCGGAGGAAACACGAAGAGCGATCAATCGGGGATAAATCGTCGTTAACAAAGATGCGAATATTGTAGGTTTCCAGATCCTTAAGAGAGAGAGAGAGAGAGAGAAACAACTCAGCTAAGTGGGTAACATACAATTGTATAAATTAAACAAAGGATCTACTGTCAATAAAAGGTCTTATTTATTTTCGTCAAGTTTGTCTTTTCCATCAATTTTTCGTTTTATTTAATGTAGTAGGCCCTGACTTTAATTACATCATCTCGTTAATAATACAATTACATTTATATAGTTTCCGCAAAAATCCCAAGGAGAATCTGGTGTGACTGGTCGCACAGCACACTATTTTTTCTTAATTTCGGTAATTTTAAAGGCGCATTCTGTACTTGTTTGCCAGAATATAAATACAAATCTAATTTTTAAGTATTAATTTTTAAAATTTTAAATGTTTTTTCGAAAAAAAGTATTTTTTCAAATCTCAGGGGGGGGTAATTACCCCCCCTTTACCCCCCCCCCCCTCCCTTGTATCCGCCCTTGGTGCGGGATAGGCATATTAGAATCAAGTCTTTTTTACTTTTTTCTACACTTGAATGGCTCTATAAAGGAAACTTTTCATTGTGAGATTCCCAAAATGATTTTGAGATGTGCATTTGAATCTGTAGACGCAATTAATAATGGCTGAAGAGCATGAAAGATTAATTTAATAATCAAATCGCTTATTACTAAAAGGACCTAACCAAAGACACCGACTTTTGGCAAAAATCGAAAAAATGAAACCTAAAAAATCAAAAATCTTCTAAACCATGGGCAACATAATACGAGGACCTACGAGTATTACGGTCATAGAATTCATTATTTTGAACATTTTTTTACTTTCTCTTACGTATGTACATATGTAATAGTAGGTATATACAGTATATAGAGAGAAAGTATTGGATTCATGTCAAAAATTCGATGTCGAGATTTTGATAGATCTTCACGTTTTGAGGTCCCCTGAATCCAAAAAGTGGTTTTCGCGACATGGTCTGTCTGTGTGTTTGTAGTTTGCAGTTTGTATTAATACTTATGTGACCTACATAAAGTATTACAAATATTATAAAAATCTCCAAATCAAAAATTACAAAAATAAGAACATTCACACAAATAAGCATTAAAAGGTGAGTTTTTCGACGTGTTGGTGTTACATTGAGGGGAATAAAACAGATCAGTACTTCTCGTATCCCCTAAAGGTACTTTGAAGCAATTTTGATTCAATTTTGTGTATTTTGCCATTGAAATCTTTTGAAGCACACTTTACTCTTGTACTTCATAGAAAAGATAGAAGAAATGGTTGCCAGGATAACAAAATATAAATATTTTCCCATGTTTATAAATTTTACATCGTGAATTCTAATATATCGGCGGAAACTAAATACAGTATATGTCTGGCATGACAAGCACAGAACACAATTTTATATTACCGAAGGTAAGAGAAAGTTGTGTGCTGTGCGACAGTCTCACCAGATTTTTCATTTCACAACACATTTTATCGTTTTTCTCAAATCTAGAGAAACGTGAGTTAAGACTTTTTAGTATTAAGCGATTCATGTATGATTTCGCCCGTCAAAGTTCAAAAATACATGAAAATGTTGAAGTGTCGTTAAAAAAGCGTAAATAAAAATATTTGTAAAAAAAACACATATTTCTGTTTTGCAAATTCTGTAATCAACTAAGCTGACAGACTATTCAAAATTATGAAATTTTTTCTCAATTATGAATGGAATTAATTATTATATAAATAGCAAATTGGCTCTTATATCAATATATGAATGAATAGAGGGAAAAAAAATAAGTTGATTTGATTAAAAAAAAATCTGGTGTGACTGGCGCACAGCACACAACTTTCTCTTACCTTCGGTAATCGAAAGTTGTGTACTGTGCTTGTCACACCAGATTTTTTGTGTCGACATGTATTTAGTTTCCGACAGTAGGGTACAATTGAATTCAAGATGTAAAAAATTTATAAGTATGGGGAAATATTTATATTTTGATACCATGGCAACCATTTCTCCTATCTTTTCTATGGAGTACAAGAGTAAAGTGGTCTTCAGAAGATTTCAATCACAAAATGAGAATATACATTTTATAGAGAATCTAAAAAATAATTGATTTTTGAATTTAAAAAAAAATCGTTGGAGCAAATTTTGAGAAAATCGAAAAAAACTGAAAAAGTGAATCAGTAAAGTGCTAGTACTTTTTGGTCGATTTTGTTCAAAAGCTTCGTGTGACGTCCCATGGGGGTGCCTAACTTAAATATAAAATTTCAACTTCCTAGCTCTTTTCGTTATTGAGATATTTTGTTCACACACACACAGACACACAGACACACAGACAGACAGACCATGTCGCGAAAACCACTTTTTTGGATTCAGGGGGCCTCAAAACGTGAAGATCCATCAAAATCTCGACATCGAATTTTTGACATGAATCCAATACTTTCTCTCTATATATATATTACATATATACATAGGTAAGAGAAAGTAAAAAAAGTTTTAATTATGGAGATGAACGAGATGATCTCGCACGCGAAATGCGAATCCCAACGGACACACGAATAATTCAAGTTGTTATCTAATGAATCATATTACTGGGGTCATGGACATGTATATTTTCATCCTTTATATTCATAACGGCCGAATTTCCCTCCATCAACAAGTGAGAGATGAAAGGAGAGAGGGGAGGGTCTGGTTGTGGTGGGAGGCACTGAGAGAGGAAGCACGTGCTACCGCCTAGGCGCCTCAGTCTTCCTTTGACGGGCCTCTAGGCGCGTCTCGCGAGTGCCAACCAAACCAGTGACAGTGCCATACACACAAATAGTGCCATACTTATACAGTAGTTTAGTGATTAAAGTGTTCTTTATCTCTCTCTCTCTCACTTTCTTGTGCTTTATGGATGCCTTTTCTCGAATACAGGTAAGGTTCAAACATTTTTAGTGTAACAATTTATAATTCAAAAAAGATTAATTGAAATTTGATTGTTTTTAATAAAACTCTCACTTTCAAGTAAATGGGATTAAAATTATTATAGAAATAAGGAAGTTGTAAAAGAATATGACTAAATTAATTGTGGAAGGTTCAAGGGCGGATCCAGAGGTGTTTCTGCGGGGGGGGGGGGGGGAGGTAATCTCAAAAATTATTCTGCGAAAAATTTTCTTTTTCGCGGAACCAAAGTTTTCCGGACACAAAAATTTTTGCCGCCCGCGGAACCGAAATTTTTTCCCGTCCGTAAACAAAATTTTTCCCCCGTCCGTAAAAATTTATATTTAATACAAATCGAATTTTTAAATATTAATTTTTAAAATTTTACATTAAAAATAAATTTTTTTTTTAAAGTATTTTTTTTCAAATCTCGGGGGGGGGGGGGACCCCCTTTACTACTCCCCCTTGTATCCGCCCTTGGGAAGGTTACTCCTTATCAAAATAGCAAATGCAATTTTTGTGGGGTGCTCTCCCCATGAACTGAGAATTAAAAAAAAAAATTGTGAGTGATGTTTCCTCAACTTTTCCGTCACACTAAAAATGCTTGATTATCTCAAAAGCTATTCAACTATTTCGAAAAAATGTGTAAAAATAAAAATTATTTAAAATCATGTAATTTTTATAATAAAACCAAAAAAATTACGAATTCCAAAATTTTTGAAATACCTGTTGGTTCAAAATTATAAAAATAAATTTCCGGTTGACGGGTTTGCTCCAAAAGTTGATAAATACGTAGATCTTCATTTTAAGTGTAAGGAACACATATTAAATTTACGGTTGCCCGTGACCCGTGGCTCAGAGAGAAGACATTAAACTTTTTGTGCCTAGGGTCCCGGGTTCGCTTCCCGACCCAAGCGAGAAATTTCATTTGAATTAGCTGCTAATTATTTAAAATAAATGGCCTTAGATGCCGAAAAAGACCTTAAATAAATATAAAAAAAATCTGGTGTGACTGTCGCACAGTCACATACACTTCTCTTACCTTCGGTAATCGAAAGTTGTGTACTGTGCTTGTCACACCAGAGGTGGTGTGTCGACATGTATTTATTGAAGATCACAATGCTTTATACTTTGTATACGAAAACGTAGTCAGTTTCAATATTAATCGCCACCCCTAGAGAATAGAGCCGTGAAGTTAGACAACCTGAGCACTTAGCTGCCGTAATTGTTGTCTCAAAAAATATTATTTCCACTGCAATATTAAAAAAAAGTTTATTTATTTTCTAAGCACTCTGGTTGTCTAACTTCACGGCTCCTAGTCTCTGGGGGTGGCGGTTAATATTGAAACTGATTGTACAATTGTCTAAAAATATTGTATGTAATAAACAAATTTTTTTTTTTTTTTTTTAGACGATCCCCCTCACCATCAATGGATAAATTTTAAAGAATATAAAATATTTTTTATAATTTCTAACAGAGTTACCGTCGTTTAAAATTTTTAAACGCTAAATTTCTCTTTCTATATTACGAATTTTTATTTTGGAATTTCCTGCGTGGAGGTGAGCCACCCCAATATGCCCTATTGCCGGTAATTATTTCAATGACTCACAGAGAATTGAAATTTCGTACCCAACTTCGATGAAACTCTTAAGATATTTTTTTCTGATTTGTATCAACCATACAATACTATTACTGTAATATTCTCATTTGAGAAAAATGCATTCTTAAATAAAAAATAAAATATTCAAGAATATACGAAATACCAAAGTAACCACGATGATGACATTTTGAAATGCCAAAACAAAAAAAAAAAAAATGTCTTTTTTTGTATTCTTATAGGTTGAACATTTTCTAGTATAAAAATAAAAGTGCTTCTTATATAAGATAAAAAAGTAAAAAAATATATAAACTGTTAGGTGTATTATGCAAAATTTATTTATATATTTGTCATTTAACATGCACGTTCTAATGTAAACCGCGTGTTATAATAAATTTGTCAAAAAAAAAAACAACAAATTAAAATATTAATTGAATTTGTGCATTCTAATTCTGTTTAACATAAATATTTTTAAGTTGTTCCTTGAAAACAATCGTTGATTCGAATTTTGTAACAAAGGAAAGGAGAGATCATCTAAACAAAAATCCCTATTGAGATATTTCAGAGATCTCCTTAAATTACCATTTTAAATTTAAGGGAGGGATTGGTTTTTTTTAAGGGGGTTCAGGAGCGACGTCTAAACGTACTTTAAAAAAAAACTAGACTATTATAAGGAATTTCAATGCGGTTTTTTTTAAATGAATTAAATTCATAAGAGATTATTGGGACATCGAGCTATAATTTGTTTAATGATTTATTAAAAAATTATCGTAATTAATTTTTTTGTATAAAGTATTTATTGTTAAAAGATCAATGAAAATCAACCAAATGCATTAAATATTATTAGCTACCATTCTGACATCTCTTGGCAAATTTTTGAATTACTTGATTTTTTGGGCCATTGTTTTTAGTGACACACAACGCCATCTTAGCGGGAAAAACATGCGTAACACCTTCGGTCCCGATCCCCCTTAAGTAAAGTTGGAATGTTGATCTTTTACATGCATTGTGCATGGAATTTGTTAAAAAAAGCCAAAAATGTTCTTTTGAATCTAAAACTCATAAAATGGATAATTGCAAAGTATCAGGAACGTATTTAGCTTCTATACAAACATGCATTTACATATAAAAACAAAATTAGTACGAGAGCAGGTCAATAAGTCCGTGACTTTTTGAATTTCCCGCCTCTTAACTGAAATGGCAGCACTGCTCCTGTCAGCAGGCAACTATCAGCTGACTCCTGTCGAAATTTGAACCAGCTGGGTCTTTTAGTTTTTGTTTGACATCCATTAATAGCAGACTACCTCGTGATTTGAGAAAAAAGTGAATTTCGTATGCTCCATGGCAAAAAACCACGAATTGCTCCCTCATCCGCCCTATTCTCCGGATTTAGCCTCGAGTGACTATTTCTTGTTTCGAAACCCGAAAAAATGGCTCGGCGGAAAGAGATTTGACTCTAACGATGACGAAAAATCTTATTTTTTGGAAGGGATAAAAAAATTGGAGAAAGTGTATAGAGCTCAAAGGAGACTACGTTGAAAAATAAAATAATTTTTTATCCAAAAACCTGTGTTTCATTCAAAAAGTCAAGGACTTATTGACCTGCCCTATAGAAATGTTTTAAAACAAAAATTTGGGAGATTCGTAAGCGAATGAATGGGCTCAAAGACCTCGTGAGGGGATGAATAATATCTATAAATACAAATAAAGAAATGTTTCCCATTTGGCATGAAGATGGTTCACTTGAGCAGAGTTAACAAAGAATAAATAAAAAACACTCTAACGATGACCTATGCCAAATAAGTTAAATAATTTAAATATAATCGGATTTCTATTCAAAATATTTTTTTTTTTTTTTGTATATGTATGACCCTCATCCTAACGATGAATCTTAGAAGAAGATTAGTATACGGGTGGAGTTTCCTTTTTTTTTTTTGTCCCCCTAGACAAAACGCCCTTTCTCTAACTATATATTTTTATTAGAAAGGAATTATTAATTTTAATTTTATAAATCCTATCTAAATAAAAAAATATACCATTAACTATTCATGATTCTCCTAATTTGGAAGATTTATCTCCTGAGAAGAGAAATTTGACAAATGATGAGTGAAGCGTTTAGACATGCATAAAGAGGGACAGGACATGTCAAGCTGAGAAAAAAATTGCTTCGAATTATAAATTGTTTGGGCTTTTCAGGAAAAATTTATTCAGTATTAAAATAAAGTCTTAATAAAAAGAAAAAATCTGGTGTGACTGGCGGACAGCACACAACTTTCTCTTACGTTCGGTAATCGAAAGTTGTGTTCTGTGCTTGTCACACCAGATTTTTTGTGTCGACATGTATTTAGTTTTAGACAGTACGATACATCCGATTTTCAAGATGTAAAATTTATAAGTATGGGAAAATATTTATATTTTGTTACCATGGCAACCATTTCTCCTATCTTTTCTATGAAGTACAAGATTAAAGTAGTCCTCAGAAGATTTCAATGACAAAATGAGAATATACATTTTATTGAGAATCTAAAAAATAATTGATTTTTGAATTTAAAAAAAAATTGTTGCAGCCAATTGTGAGAAAATCGAAAAAAACTGAAAAAGTGCATCAGTAAAGTACTAGTACTTTTGGGCCGATTTTGTTCAAAAGTTTCGTGTCACGTCCCAGGGGGGTGCCTAACTTAAATATAAAATTTCTACTTCCTGGCTCTTTTCGTTCTTGAGATATTTTGTTCACAGACAGTCAGACCATGTCGCGAAAATCACTTTTTTTTGGATTCAGGGGACCTCAAAACGTGTATATCCGTCAAAATCTCGACATCGAATTTTTGACATGAAGCCAATATTTTCTCTCTCTATATATATTAACATTTATAGAGGTAAGAGAAAGTAACAATAAATAATTATTAATTAGTATGATATATTATTATATAAAAAATTCTAGCTGAGATTACGTAAAATATGTTTTAAAATATTTTTTTTTTAGATAATAATAAATAATATTTTTAATAAATAATGACTATTAGGTTTTGATATTTCTTATATAAATTGTGATAAAAGCGTTAGAAAAAACTCTTTCTATAAGATTTATTCAAGTATTACAATTAAAACATTTGCTGGTCAACCTGAGACTTCATTTGATATCTAGCTTTCCAAAATTGGGACTTATAAATAAGCTTTTAAACTAAATCGGCCAGGGGCGTATATAGAAATTTTTTTCGGGGCGGGGGGGGGGCCCGAACTCAAAAATTTTTCTGCGGAAAATTTTTTTTTTAAGAAACAATGTTTTTTTTCCACACGAAATTTTTTGCGGAACATTTTTTCATTTGCGGTACCAAAGTTGTCCATCCTGCGGAAAAATTTGTTGCGCTGATGTCTGTATATCCCTATATATGTGTTTGGGAAATTTCGGGGGGGGGGGGCCCCTCGGCCCCCCCTTATATACGCCCCTGAAATCGGCCAACGAGTACTAATACTTTACTGATGTACATTTTCAGTTTTTTTCGATTTTCTCAAAATTCGCTTCAACGATTTTTTTTTTTTTTTAATTCATAAATCAATTATTTTTTAGATGCTCTTTCAAATGTATATTCTCATTTTGCCATTGAAATCTTCTGAAGACCACTTTACTCTTGTATTTCATAGGAAAGAGGAGAAATGGTTGCCATGGTAACAAAATATAAATATTTTCCTATACTTATAGATTTTACATCTTGAATTCTAATATATCGGCGGAAACTAATTATATTTCGAAACAAAAATCTGGTGTGACAAGCACAGAACACAGCTTTCGATACCGAAGGTAAGATAAAGTTGTGTGCTGTGTGACAATCACACCAGATTTTTCTCCTTTCTCTTCCTACCTACGACATTCAGGTAACGACACATTTTCGGGAAAAAATAAAGGATATTATTGCTTAAAATTGATGTAAATATAACATAACTTTGAGACTTGATTAAGTTGGCCACTCTCGGAAAACTTTTCTAAAAATATATTTATGAGATTATTCTTAAATTGGTGAAAAAAATAAGTATAATTTGCCCTTGGGAGGTTTTTACTCTCTTTAAAAGAAAACAAATAAATAAGTAAAATATAATCACGAACTTGACCTCTGTTATATTTATGTTGAAAAAATTTTCAATTTCAGAATGACTCATATAATGCCTCAAGGTCCAAAATATTCAGAAGCTTCTCTCTGTCTCTTTCTCATAAGTGATTCTGTTTTTTCGTTCACCCCTCTCCATTCATTTCATTCTTGTCGGTTGAAAGTTAATTGAATTCAATTGACATCGCAACCGATTCTATTCGTTAATAAGGATGCATAAAAATATTTTTTTTTTTTGAAATTCTACATATTTATAATAACTAATGCTTTGAGGAGAGACAAAGCTCTTCGATTCCCGCCCGGAGAGATAAAATTTGTTTAAAATATATTAACTGGGATTCTAAATTGTCTCACAAGGGGAGGGCACGACCTTGGGATTTCATTTTCGGATGAAACTTCGGGTGATGATTGTAGACCGTTAGGGGGTTCACCCCTTGAAATAGTAACGCGCAACGCTCAATAGGTACGGAGAAAATGACGTTTAAAAAATTCAAAAGTCCGCTTATATACTAGTTAGGCTTTTTATATGACAATGGCGACAATAGCTAGTAGGTAGCGTGTCTACCTACCAAATGGGCGCTGGGGTTCGAATCTCGCCTCGACTTATTTTTTTTTTTATTAAATTATTTATTTTATTGTTTTTACAATTAAATAAATTTATTATTTAATATTATAGATTATTTATTAATAGAGAAATTTTTGTGAACGTAAATGTTTGTTTGTTTTCCAATTGATCTTTTAAAAAATAATGAATGACAATCATCATAAAAACATTTAAAACAAAAATTTTTTCGACATCTAGCACAATTAATGAAAGCGGAATAATTTTTACAAGAACAATGAATTATTTTTTAAAAGATCAGTTGGAAAACAAACAAACATCATTTACGTTCACAAAAATTTCTCTATTAATAAATAATCTATAATATTAAATAATCAATTTATTTAATTGTAAAAACAATAAAATAAATAATTTAATAAAAAAAAAAATAAGACGAGGCGAGATTCGAACCCCAAGCGCCCATTTTGGTAGGTAGACACGCTACCTACTAGACTATTGTCGCCATTGTCATATAAAAAGCCTAACTAGTATATAAGCGGACTTTGAATTTTTTAAACGCCATTTTCTCCGAAACTATTGAGCGTTGCGCGTTACTATTTCAAGGGGTGAACCCCCTAACGGTCTACAATCATCACCCGAAGTTTCATCCGAAAATGAAATCCCAAGGTCGTGCCCTCCCCTTGTCAGATATAAACAAAAAAATATATGAATTTTTACTTTCTCTTACCTCTATATATATATGTTAATATATATAGAGAGAGAAAGTATTGGATTCATGTCAAAAAATCGATTTCGAGATTTTGATGGATATAGACGTTTTGAGGTCCCCTGAATCCAAAAAAGTGGTTTTCAAAACATGGTCTGTCTGTGAACAAAATATCTCAAGAGCGAAAAGAGCTAGGAGATTTAAATTTTATATTTAAGTTAGGCATCCCCATGGGACGCTTTTTGAACAAAATCGACCAAAGAGTACTAGTACTTTACTGATTCACTTTTTCAGTTTTTTTCGATTTTCTCTAAATTTGCTGCAACGATTTTGATTAAAATTCAAAAATCAATTATTTTTTAGATTCTCTTTAAAAATTATATTCTCATTTTGTCATTGAAATCTTGTGAAGACCACTTTACTCTTGTACTCCATAGAAAAGATAGGAGAAATGGTTGCCATGGCAACAAAATATAAATATTTTCACACATAAATTTTACATCTTGAAAATCGAATGAAGCCCCCGGGTGTGGCGTAGTAGGTAGCGTGCCTACCTCCTATACCAAACGTCGCGGGTTCGGACCCAGGCAGTCCGACGATTTTATTTAAGCCATTTGGATACCAGATGACTTAAATAGAAATGCCTGAACCCACACTAGATATATTAATTACAACGGTTATCGTCAAAGTCTTAAATGGCCTAAGTTGCCGAAAAGACTGTGTGAATGTGTGTGTGAGTGTGAGTGTGAATGAGAAAAAAGTGTGAATGTTTTTTTTATAAAAAAAAAAAAAAAAAAAAAAAAAATCGAATGAATCGTACTGCCGGAAACTAAATACATGTCGACACGAAAAATCTGGTGTGACAAGCACAGTACACAACTTTCGGTTACCGAAGGTAAGAGAAAGTTGTGTGCTGTGCGCCAGTCACACCAGATTTTTATAATTGGAGTTTTACTTCTTTTAAATTCGTATGATGGAGTTAACGATAATTAAAACAAAGTATTTTACTTTATTATACAGGAATTTTATTTCTCGATAACTGTTCTCACAGTTTCGGTCCGAAAAGGACCATCATCAGGCCTAATTTGTATGATTCAGGCCTTTTCGGACCGAAACTGTGAGAACAGTTATCGAGAAATAAAATTCCTGTATAATAAAGTAAAATACTTTGTTTTAATTATCGTTAACTCCATTTAAAAGGAGTAAACCTCCAATTATAAAAATTGATAATTTCTCTTTCGTCTCCTTAAAATCAAACAAAAATTTTGAATGTGAAGAAAGCAGCTGTTTTTGCAAATATTTTCAATTGCCTATGTCATCTTATCTTCAATGTAGATAAGTTATTTGATACACAGAGGCCAAAAGTCGAAAAAAAGTTATTGTGTGAACGATTGTCTAATTTGAGCATAAAACTGGTGCGAGTAACATCGATTGGGAGACTTCTAAAATAAAATTTGTTAGCAAAGCAGCAGAAAAATCCAGATTTGAAAAAAAAAAAATAATAATAAATGAAATTACACGTAGGACCTAGTGACCTTTTATTAGCTAAATACGGCAAATTGCTAATTTCTCTAATATTAAATAAATTTGCTAATGGAATAATTCCAATCTGAGGAAATTGGCTAGAGCAAAGGAGGTGGGTCCAGCAGCAGCAGCTGTTCCCTCTCCCTAAAAGGCCATCCTGGTCTTGGTCATCTCGCCTGACTCAACCTGTCCCACTCCGCACACACAGCCTTGACCAGCTTTCTGTCACGTTGGATTAGAGTACAACCTTTGATTCATTGTTTCTTGAATAAATTATGTTTACTATTTATCCCTTTCAACTACTGAGGCCATTTAGGGGCATTAACGTATATTCAGTATTGTTGATTATTTTATTGTACCTATGACTACCGGGGGATGTTCCACATGCTTATTCTCCAGAGTTAATTTTTCAAAAAATAAAATCTGGTTTAGACAAAAAAGCATAAAAATATGGAAAAGTGCTTAAAAAGCATAAAAATCTTGAAACTCATACGTAAAGGGAGTAATTATCCCCCACAACTTTTAAGGCGGTTCCGGTCGTGGGCACTCCATGCCTACTAATAGGAAAAAAACAATTTTCCAATTTTCAAAAATCGAAAAAAAATAGTACCCAAGACCGGAACCGCCTGAAAAGTTGTGGAATGAAGAGTTGTTTGTTACAAGCATTTTTCAGGAAAATCGAAGTATTCATGATTTTCAGAAAATGGCTAAATGTTTGAAATTTGAAAATAACAGAAAAATTATTCAAAAAAATTAATTGTATTTTTTCTTGAAAACTAAACAAAAAAAAAACAAAAATTAAAAAAAAAAGTTGGAAATCGGACCATTTTTGTAGGAGTTATGAACAAAAAACCAAAAATAGATGGGTTTTTTCAAAATTTGAACCGGTGATCAAAAAAATCCAAAAGGTTACGAGGAGGGGTTTTTAAAGGGGTACTACAAAATATCAAAAAATGGAGGAAATCAAAAATTAAAATTTTTCAAACCGTTCGATTTGGGATGGAATGCCTGCCCCCATAGATATTCTGGTAAACAAGTGCAGAATACAACTTTAAATTACTGAAAGTAAGAGAAAGTCGTGTGCAGTGCGTCCAGTCACACCAGATTACCCCTTCTCGCGAGGCTAAAGTACGGGGCCCAGGGGGCAAAGCCCGCCGAAGGCGGGATTTAGGCAATTGCCGAAGGATTTGCTTTACAGTTTTTGCGGGTCCAGGCATTCTTACTAAAGCCAAATTAAATATCTAATGGTTGCTTATAAAATTCAGCAATAAGCATTTTTAGATACAAGTTGTGGCTGGGTATGTTAATTAAAGGAGATATGGAAGCAGAGGCAGCCAAAAAAGAAAATTCTCTGAATGCTTTACCAACCAGCCGGAGACGTTTCGGTCTGTTTATTACAAACCATCCTCAGTCCATTCTAAAATACATACATATAAATATATAAAGTTGTTTTTCACTTGAATTAATCGTATTTATAAATATTTACATTTGGTGTATATAAGCTCAGAGTTAGTCAGGTGATATATTGATATAATATTTAACACTGATGTATATCATATATCACCTGACTGAGCTTATATACACCAAATGTAAATATTTATAAATACGATTAATTCAAGTGAAAAACAACTTTATATATTTATATGTATGTATTTTAGAATGGACTGAGGATGGTTTGTAATAAACAGACCGAAACGTCTCCGGCTGGTTGGTAAAGCATTCAGAGAATTTTCTTTTTTGGCTGCCTCTGCTTCCCTATCTCCTTTAATAAGCATTTTGCTTAAAATCCGGTCTTTACTTATGACTTATTCCCTCTCACCTGCATGCATCTTGATTAACAAAATCCTTTTTACAATAATATTTTTGTTAATAAAAAAAAAAGGAAGTTTGCTTCAATGCATGGGTTGACACAAATGAGAATTCAATAAATATATATATATAGAGATTAATAAGGTTTTTCAGACTTGGCGATTGATTGCAATATTTCAGTTTCGGCTTAATCATCTCTCTTTTTTAGATCTCTTGTTTGAGATTACAAAGGGATCTAAAAAAGGCAGACCTGATGATGGCCCAAGTGGGGAGCCGAAACTTAAAGATTGTAATTAGTTGTCGAGTCCGAAAACTTTCGAATAATATAATTCATTATTCCGTGGAAAAAAACCGTAGACCACAAACGATTATTTCCAACCAAAACAAATGCACATTTTATTTCCCTCCAACGCATCGTTATGCAATAAGACAGGATCGTTGACCTCAACACCTGCTAAATTTCTTATTATTTTGTATTTACTCAATAAAAACAATTACTTTTTTCCATTATTTATTTCAAATAACATATATTTCTGTTATTTTTTTTATTAATGCTGTGAATGTATATAATTTTTTTATTATTAAATAAAATTATCCCAAATCGCAAAAGGTTAGCGAAATTTATAATGATGAAATAATAAATATAATAAAGATTAATATAATAATTAGCCTCTCAATAAGCAATTTTTTATATATTAAATAACTATTAAACCATATTATGTTATTTTCAGAATATTAAAAAGTTTTGATTTGTTTTAAATAATCAAAATGAAGGTTTTACGTATGTTGACTCCTTTTGATCAATTTTTAAAAGCAAGAATACCGTATTAGTAGTGGTAACGGAAGCCAGACATTAACATTAAATGTTTTTGATTTTTTATTTAAAAAAAAAAATATGCATTTTTTTTGGTATTTGTAACCAGATGATCCTTCGAAGGGGAAAGTTAAGAAGGAGTGAGGGGTCCTTAGGGCTGCAGACTCTCTCAAAAGACATAAAACAGGCTAAACTTAGATAGCAGCGATTAGTTCTGCACGTTCCTCGGGGATCCTTTTTCAGCCTAGAACAAAAACAACATAACTAAATGAACAGATTGTATCGATAACATGGGAATCAAATAGTCATAAATCAAAGTAGTTTTATTTTTCACTTCCCTAACTGAATGATTTACAAATGTCGATCTTAACTTATTATAATAGTATATAAGCGAGGCGAATAGCTGAATCAATATGTAGTAGAAAATAAAGGCCGAGTAACCGAAACGTCTTCGGTGATTGAATCTGCATACAGAGTTTATTTATTGGCTGCTCCTGCCCATAATTATCCATCTACACATCTCACATTCGAACATATGAATTATATTAATTTTGATTCAATTTTATTAAAACAGATAGATAATAAACATTTTTTTTTTAATTAGCCTCACGGGCCTCGGCTTAAATCCATCACTGGGCATAGATAAAATTAAGGGGGGGGGGGGGGATTTTTTTATCGTAACATAAACTCGCTACAAAGGTCTGGCGGTGTAAAATTTATGAAAAGAAACTATTTTTTTGAAAGGTGAATGTAGAAATTGCCGGAGTTCGCAAGCAATCTTGTTTATCCCAACCCGATCAGATGATTCCTTTGATTTCTTGCTAGCTATCTGAAACATATGTTAATTTTAAAAAAAATTTCGTATCTTCTTAATAAAAGACTTTCACTCTCTTTTTGGGTTTCCATTCTTGAACAACATTATCATAAATAAAAACAGAGATGAAAATCTCTACTTAAAATATTTTTAATTGAAAAATGAGTATACAAAATTTTCATTTGGCATTTGTTGATTTTTTTAGTTCAAATATTCATATAACCCAATTACGTTTGGAAAAGAAAGTCTTGTATAATATATTTTAGTTTACTCTAAACTAAGAGAAAGGATCTTTGTCCTCAGATGTTTATTTTTCAACAAGTGTAAATAAAAAAAAACAATTTTTAGTTATTTGGAAGTAGGAATTATAAATGAATTTGCTGCCTTTTTCGGATTTCCAATTTGTAACGAGGACTCGAGAAAAATATTACCTAAGAATAATTAATGATTGGTAATCGGAAATAGGAACAGGGATTCCGGGAGCGAATTCGGAAGCAAGAAGCTCGAATAGAGAGAGCTAATAAATGATTTCAAACAGCAGAATTTTAACGTGTGCAACAAAACATAACAATTTAATTGGTTAGTATTATGCTTTGCATTTAAAAAAGGAATTTTTATACAATGTTTCAGCAAAAAAAAAATTAAAATCTGAGCATTTTGTGAACAGATATGGAAATTTTAATTGGCATTTTGCAACATAAAATGCCAGATAATTGATTATAGATCGTTGGATGGAGAGTGCAACGAAATCCCAAATTAGAAACGTTTCGGCCAAACTTTAATTACCGTTCATTGAGGAATTATTCACTTATAAAATTTATTTATATATATATATATATATGCCTACCTTAGAGCAAACATTTATGAGAAAAATAATATTGTTACAGACTTAATGAATTACAAATATGTTTTTTTTTAATATTTTCGTGATCTATATATTTGAATTAGATATTAGTATTCAAAACATCTCGATTCTTTGCGGACTTAACTAGAGATATATATCTAACAACGGCGCAAAAGTGGAAAAATTTTTCTTTAAAGTTTTTCACTTTGTTAGTGACTAACTGGATGTAAGGGGAAGAGAGTTTTGTTGGTGAAGGGCGAGGGTCCGGTGGCCTAGTGCAATGGACAGCACGCCTATGACTGGAGGTCCTGGGTTCGATTCCCGGGAGCCAGGGGATGTTTGGCCTCGCCAATAAATAATACACATCTTTGTTAGATAAATATGTTTTTTGACAAATTGTGCCTTTATATTAAATTTCATAGATATGTAGGTGGTCAATTTTGAAGGGCTAGACCTCAACAGCAAATAGAACAGTCCGATTATGCAAAGTTTTTGTGATTTATTATGTCTTGAATATAATCAGCTCAGAGTCTGAGGACCTCTAAGCAGGTCATTAATAAACGTATTTATATACTTTTTTGGCCGATTCAGAGCTACATGAGTTTTTGGCAGGGCCGGAATTAGGAGATTAGTTAGGGGGGGATTTAATTCCCCTCCCCCCCCACTTACTAATCAGAGGCGTATATAGAATGTTTTCGGGGGGGGGGGGCTCTTTTTTAAATGTCCCCCTCCCCCATTCAAAAAAATATTTTTAAATTACGGATATCCGAGCCACGAGGGGCCCGGACCATATCAAAGAAAATTTTCATAAAATTTTTTTTAACCCAATTTTTTTTTTTATTAGTAAATTATCCCCTTACCTCGTAACTCAAATCACTACATTTTTTCCTCCTGTTGCAAATATCAAATCATTTGACCTTTTTTGTTATATACGAGTTTCGGTACTAATATTATATGCTGCCCCCTTCCTTCCCCGCGCCATCGCTGTAACTAAAGCAAATTGATTTTAAAATTTTAATCTTTCTTGAAATTTTCTCGCCTCTAAAATTTTGGGGCCCCTAAGATTTTGCCGCGCTCGGCCCTGGCATCAAGGGCCTAATAACTGGTTAATTTCTTGGATATCTTTGATTGCGATATGTTCACTTTTCAAACTTTTCTTAATAACTAGTTAACAGGGATGAATTTACGAAGAGACGAACTAGGCACTCCCCAGGAGAGACACCTTTCAAGGTGCGAGATAAACTCACCCTCCAGTAACGACACAAAAGAGTCAATTTCAATTCTTGAATGTTGGAATTTTAACGTGGATGAAATTTTCTTTTCTTCTAAGTAATTCAACTTCAGCAACTTTAATTCTCGACTTGTTTCAATTTTATCACAGGAAATAATTTGCGAAATATATGAGTGAGTGGCAAATAGAATATAATTCTTTTCTGGACGGTTTTTTGCTTGAGGATCGAAATTGTCAATTTTCTGAGATTTCATTTATGTTTTCTATATTTTAGAAGATCATCTACAAGTTATCTGAAAAAAAAAAAAATTATTCTAACTAAAAATATTCAATCGAAATTATTTAAAAGTATAATATATTAATTTTATAATATTAAAAATTACCTTCAGCAATTATACTAGGGAAAAACATTCCATTACAGAATAAGAGCATAAATTCAAATTTTGACTGCAATGCTTAAAGAACAAAGCAAATGAAAAGAATTGTAACTGATGGGCTGTAGAGTTAAATACAACTTTCTGCATAGTTGGCTTTTTTATATTTATTTTAAAATCAGATGTATGGTGTGTGCACATCTTTCGTCGCTCTTTTTGGATAAATATTATGATTTATTTATGAAAATGAGTCGTCCTAAAAAAAAAAAATTGAATTAGTATTGACTTTAATCAGTTAATTATGAGAATAGCAAGTTAGGGTACCTTTTCATTTGCGAGATTTTTCTCTTCTCTCATCAAAATCAAAAAAAAATTATCTCTTTTAGTTTTCAATATTTATATAATAATTATGAATATATTTAAATGTCTCAATTGTGTTATTAAACATGTTA
>JAKCPI010021059.1:0-11660 GCA_023213315.1 Euborellia annulipes
AGTCGTCCAGTGAGAGTCGATTCTAATCGACTTGAAAGGGTTTCCAAAAAGTCGATTATTTTCAGTAAAAGATCAATTCTTGACTAAAGTCACAGTTGACTTTTCCATCCCTACTCCAAATTATGACTCTCATTCAGCTTTCGTAGCAATTTATTCCGAAGGTAATCGAAAATTACAATTACTTCATTCTTAATTCGATCCAAAAAGACTTGTGTTTTTCAGTCCATAGGGCATTGATTGAAAACCAGCAATTATTTCAAACAAACAAACCTCTTTCTGTCTGTAAAAGAAGCTAATTTAAAACTTATGAAGTAATTTGGTTGATTAAAAAATATACAGCCTCTTCCCCATATTTCTGGTTTGCCAATCCGATTCGTTGGTAAAAAAAAAGTTCGTGTGGCTTAAAATCAAATCCGATTAAAAATTTTCTCGGTAAAATACATTGAAATGTTAACTTTTGATTTATAAACTCTTTATTTAACTTCTTTTAAATAGATGTATAGGTCTATCTAAAAATAAATTTCATTTTTGAAGTGCTCTTGAGTCAGACCCGGGATATCTCAATGAGTTGATCGAGCATTAAAATAAGCTTCGATTTGATAATCAAAAGTTAAGAATCTACACCGTATTTATTAAAATTTGTTTTACACCTGGTATTTTTATGTTTGACAAGTGGAAATACTTATTTTATAATACTTTATATTGTTTGCCCTTTTTTCTTCCTTTGCTTCATTCTGGTTGCCTAACTACCAGGTGGTTTTAAATATAATTTAACCATCTTCATACAAGGCAACAACAAATTTTTCAAAATGGTAGAATTTTTCAAAAAACTAGATATATACAGTATATGAAGCTCTGTACTTCCAGTTAAATTATAACTGCTAACTAAAAATTTTCATATTAAAACTAAAATTGTTTTTAATAATGATCCATCATAATGAATAATATTATTTAGATAAAAATCTCAAAATTCTTTTTTTTTCCATTTTATAAAATATTTCATTTAATGTATCATCAGAGGTGAAAGTAATTTCTGATGATGATACATGAGGATCGAAACACCCATTAAATGTTAAAAATGTTTATTTTTATTAAATCTTTTTATCTTATAACCTAATTCGTAAAATTAAGTCTATATTTTAAGAAAAAAAAAGGCAAATGGTTGATTTTTACTTTCTCTTACCTATGTATATATGTAATATATATATAGAGAGAAAGTATTGGATTCATGTCAAAAATTCGATGTCGAGATTTTGATGGATCTTCACGTTTTGAGGTCCCCTGAATCCAAAAAAGTGGTTTTCGCGACATGGTCTGTCTGTCTGTGTGTCTGTCTGTGTGTCTGTGTGTGTGTGTGTCTGTGAACAAAATATCTCAAGAACGAAAAGAGCTAGGAGGTTGAAATTTTATATTTAAGTTAGGCACCCCCATGGGACGTGACACGAAGCTTTTGAACAAAATCGACCAAAAAGTACTAGTACTTTACTGATTCACTTTTTCAGTTTTTTTCGATTTTCTCAAAATTTGCTCCAACGATTTTTTTTAAAATTCAAAAATCAATTATTTTTTAGATTCTCTATAAAATGTATATTCTCATTTTGTGATTGGAAATCTTCTGAAGACCACTTTACTCTTGTACTCCATAGAAAAGATAGGAGAAATGGTTGCCATGGTAACAAAATATAAATATTTTCCCATACTTATAAATTTTACATCTTGAATTCAATTGTACCCTACTGTAGGAAACTAAATACATGTCGACACAAAAAATCTGGTGTGACAAGCACAGTGCACAACTTTCGATTACCGAAGGTAAGAGAAAGTTGTGTGCTGTGCGCCAGTCACACCAGATTTTTTCTCTTCCACTGTTAGTTTTACTAATATGACGTATTTACAGTAATTATTTGGTTACATAAATATATTTAATTGACTCAAAAATTAAAAAAAATCTTGTTTACCAATATTAAAGTCATAAGGTTTGTTGCTTTTAAAATAAAGTTGATTGAATGTATATATGGAGAATATCGGTTTCGTGCGGTATCACGACTCGCGGTAGATTCCTGTGGCTCGTTCTCCTTAGTATCGTTCCTCTCTCTCCGGTTTTCCAATATCGGCTAATCCCCGCTGGAAAGAGAGAGAGAGAAAAGAGAAAGGGTAGAAATTCTGACGAGCAGAAATCTGTTCACCACTGTATGTGGGGGTGTTCGGGGTTGCCATCCCATTGGGAATGGGAACGAGAAGCTTAAGTGTATGACGCTCGAATTAGCGCATTGAACAAACTTCTACCCAGAGCGGTGTTGCCAATTCGCGTATATATATATATCTCACCGTGGAGAAAGTGTAGCAAATTACATAAAGAGTTTTAGGATGAGAGAGTTTGGGGCGAATGAAATCTGCTTTTAAGAATCAAATAAAATATTGAAGCGATATATTTTCGAGGAACGATCATATCTTCCAATTTAAATTCATATATATTAATAGATCTTTTATACGAGCAAACGAACGGGAAAAGTAAGTTTATATATAACTGGTATTTACCGCACGTCGACATTAATATTCTCTACCTTCACATTGAGAAAATGCTCATTTACTGAAAAATAATTAAATGAATAGAATAGGAAATGTTTTTGAGAATGAAGTAATTAATTAAATCAATTTTTATAGGGGGATTTTGAGTTAAGTCTTTATTAAAGATGACAAATTAATATTTAAATACTGCGCCTTCGCGAATATCCGGCAACATTTTCTTTGGAAACCTTACTTATAGTTTGTTGTTAAATTATTGTTTTGCTGGATTTTATTAAGTAAAATACAGTAGAAGGGGTGAGGAAAAAAAATGGAAGTCATTTGTGTTTTTTTTTTTTTTTTAAACATTCACACTTTTTTCTCATTCACACTCACATTCACACAGTCTTTTCGGCTACTCAGGCCATATAAGACTTTGACGATAACCGTTATATATGATAATATCTATTGTGAGTCCAGGCATTTCTATTTAAACCATTTGGTATCCAAATGGTCAAATGTGTTTAGAATTTTACAAATAGAACAAAGAGAATCGAAATTTTAAAAGAAATGGAACAAAATTTTTCTTTATTTTGTAAATAAAAATTCGACTAAATAATACACACACTACTCTTAATAATAATAAAAGCATTTAAAAAGAACACAGCTACATAATCCTGGCTAATAAATTACATTCTCTTCTTGGGATTTCACAGTTGTTATCACTAATAAAAGAATTTGAATTGGTTTAACTGTGGTTTATTTGTAATAATTACATAGATCGTTTCGGCCGTTCGTTCTGTGGCCTTCTTCAGATACAATTCAGTTAAGATTACAAAAGTTATTACATCTGTGACAAACTCTTCTCAATTCAAATAAGATTATATCCAGCTCAAGCAAAATTTCATCAATTCTCGAAGGTTTACTTTGAAGCTTTGCAGGGTGTACGTGTGCAGATCTTTTAATAATTTTAAACAATTATTTTACAGAATTGTTTAAAAAAAAATTATTAAAAAATCTGCACCTACGCCCTGCAAAGCTTTAAAGTAAACCTTCAAGAATTGATCAAATAAGATTATCACAGATGTAATAACTTTTGTAATTTTAACTGAATCGTATCTGAAGAAGGCCACAGAACAAGTGGCCGAAACGTTGTAATTTTTACAAATAAACCACAGTCAAATTCTTTTATTAATACATTTTTTCTTTCTCGCGGTCCAATTAACCAAATATCTTCATTACTTTTTACTTCCCTGTGAAGGGAAAAATAAAACGTCAAATTGGTGCAGAATTTTTTTCATTTTCCATCAAAATCAAAAAGTATCTATCTAATATCTTCTCTTATTAGGAGAATTTTTAAAGCTTTAATAAACACATTCGTAATATCTTCTCTATTTAATTTTAATTTTTTTTTTTTTTTGTGGGAAACTATATCTGTCGTCGTTTTATTTATAGCAAATTTAAATTATGTTTTGTCATATTAAAAATTGATTCAATTGATTGATTGATTTTATTTTCCTGCATTATCACATTTTTCAAAAAATAATCGAAATAAGAACACAATAAGCCCTCGGGCCTCGGTGTAGAGGTTAGCGTGCTGGCCATTTGTCCAAGGGTCGCGGGTTCGCATCCCGTCCCAGGCGACAATTTATTTCAATTAAATTGGCTACTAATCCAAGTGAAATTAATAGAGACAGGATCTAAATGGCCGAAAAAGACCTTAATGAAATAAAAAAAAAAGAACACAATAAAATGAAAAGAACTTCACCCTGCAATGTTTCTTTTATTACTGAACTTTTTTTTAACATGTATCTATTAATACATAAACAGAGATAATTTTGATAAATATGCATATGTAATTTATTCATTTATTCCATGCAAGTTTTTTTTAAATAATAGATAATATATTAGTTCTTATTTCATCTATATAAAAAAAAAAAAATCTGGTCGCAAAATTTTTTTATCTTTTATTCCATTCATAATTTTCTCTTTTAGTTTGCTAAATACGGAATATAATTAGGCCTACTAAGGATATCCGTTTATCTTACAATGAAATGCATTTTCTAATTTAGATTTTGAAATCAAATGAAAATACAATAAATTGACATCATTTTTGCCTTTAATTAGAAAACTTTTCACTTCATATTTAACTATCTTGTAAGCAAGTTTTTGAATTAAATAAATGCATACAGAATATATCAAATTTATATTATATCCTAATGACTTAAAAAAAAACTCGTAATTTTTCCTTAATTACCGTTCTTGTAAAAGGAAAAAAACAAATTGAACTTTATTAAATAAGGAATCATATATTAAATGGGGGGACTCTAAATGGCCTCCGATACCGAAAAAGACATTAAAAAATAACATTTGGTTTTAACTTGAATTAAATTAAATTAAAGACAAATGGCTAGGCAATTTTTTATTGGTAAGGTTATAGTAACCTCACCTGTAGTACTTATTCTTTAGTCTAAATTTCTAAACACTTGCCTTGGAAGTATTATTTCTCCTAGTTCTTAAAAATCATATTTATGAAAAAGACAGAAAAATTAAATTTAAATAACCCTCTCTTCATTTTTATATCTTAATAAATTTGCAAATTATTTATAGCTATAGCATAGGTACATTTATTAAATTTTAAGAGATTAAAAATAAAGAAAAACCTCAAAAACTCAAAATGTCTCTATCTCCAATTTATAATTTGAAAATCTCAAGATCTAATTGGTTGTTAGACCTTTTGACATCCGGAAACCCTTCATGATTTCAAACATAATTATAATAAGCCATTAGAAGCAACCTTCGTGTACGGAATAGGATTAGGGTGGCTCCAAGCTATTAATAAAAGCTGTCTCAATCAAGTTGTTACGAGACGAGAGCTACGGGCTACGGTTAATGATTTCAGCCAGAGGCAAAATTGCACAGGCTACTTTTATAACTAATAATTAATTAATCAATAACATATCAATTAAAACATCTAATAAAATCAATCAGGCGTGGAAGTTTTGTATGTGTATTTTATAATTAGTGGAAAAATGTAGAAAGATTTTTTGTGTCCATGCAAAAATTATTTTTTTTTTAACCATAAGTAAATAATTTATTTTTTAACCCTTGAATCGGAAAAAAAAAAGATTCGCCTGTCTATATGCAACCCAAAAACACCCTTGCCTTTTTGGTTGCGGTTTTTAAGGCGTTGCCATCAGAATGCTCGCTATCTATTAAAACAAAATGGATTCTAATTCAATTTTTAGAATTTTCGGCAAATTTTAATAATAAACATTGAATATTATTATAAATATATCTTATTAAATAATACTTTCTCTCTATATATTACATATATAAGTAAGAGAAAGTAAATAATTTGAAAAAATTCGATTTATATTTCAAGTTTAAATATCTCAATACCTATTCATCAGATCAAAAAACGAAAGTTACTTTTTCATAACTAATTTTTTATGCTCTAAATGAATTTAAAATAAAAACGGGAAAATTTTTTTCAAACGAACAGACAGAATTATAAATTACTTTTTGATAAATTACAGTCACTTTTAGTCAATTGTTGGTTGATTTAGAATTGCACTTGTCATATTTTTGTCACGTTTGAACGAATCTCTTGTCATCTAGGGCAGAATGTAATTTACAAAAGAATCCCTCAGCTATATTATAATCCAAATAAAAAAAAAAATCTCTTTGATGTAAATACATTGTGTTAAGATATTTCATCTATTGAAATAATTATAGCCCATTTGTATATGAATGCCATTTGCAATTTTAGATTAATCAATTGTTAAGGCGGCTACATAACTACAAACTTGACAATCATGCATGTGCCATCTTTTTTGTACAAGCTTGAACAAATTTCCTTCGGCACCACACGGCACAAGCATACTTGTGCAAGAATCAGCTTATGCCGAAAATTAACCTCGGAAGGTTATTTATTCAGAAATAAGAAGAAAAAGAATATACTCACTTGCTTTAAACAGATACATACCTGGTATAACAGAGAAATATTTTAAATAAATATCAAATATCAAGACGTCTATAAAATGGCAGAATTATGTTTGTGCATGATTAAAATTAAATCGAGCATCAAGTGGCTTGCACAATTAAAATGCTTGAGCAAAATTCTAGAATGGAAAGGGGTCTGAAAAAAAGGATATTTCACAACAAACAAACTGTAGGGGAAAGTCGGACAAAACCGGGTAGGTGGACAAAACAGGGATTCACGTTTTATGGCTACATTTGTGGGAACACTTACATGTTAACCGAAACTTGTAGAATTACTTCCAGGCGATTACCATAACAAAGTCCCCGTGAGTTTAAGTCCTTTAAATCAGCTGTTTTGCATTTTTGATTTGTTAAAATTTTCCCGTTAAAAGGTTAAGAATTCTGCTTTGGCAATTTTCCTAATTTTAAATACTGTACCTAAAGATTTAGCTTTAGCCCACTTTTTACCTGTTCTTTCAACGTTTTGTATTGGAGTCTATGAGTTGTTCAAACAGAACAATGCTAGAAAAAAAATCTGGTGTGACTGGCGCACAGCACACAACTTTATCTTACCTTCGGTAATCGAAAGTTGTGTTCTGTGCTTGTCACACCAGATTTTTCGTGTCGACATGTATTTAGTTTCCGACAGTAGGGTACAATTGAATTCAAGATGTAAAATTTATAAGTATGGGAAAATATTTATATTTTGTTACCATGGCAACCATTTCTCCTATCTTCCCTATGAAATACAAGAGTAAAGTGGTCTTCAAACAATTTTGAGAGCAAAATCAGAATATACATTTGAAAGAGCACCTAAAAAATAAATGATTTTTGAATTTTAATCAAAATCGTTAGAGCGAATTTTGAGAAAACCGAAAAAACTGAAAAAGTACATCAGTAAAGTACTAGTACTCTTTCGTTGATTTTGATTAAAAGCTTATTTTCACGCCCTAGGAGAGTGCCTAACTTAAATATAAAATTTCAACCTCCTAGCTCAATTCCTTCATGCTTAAAATTGAACACACACAGACACACAGACACACACACAGACAGACAGACAGACCATGTCGCGAAAACCACTTTTTTGGATTCAGGGGACCTCAAAACGTGTATATCCATCAAAATTTCGACATCGAATTTTTGACATGAATCCAATACTTTCTCTCTATATATATTACATATATACATAGGTAAGAGAAAGTAAAATGTATTCAAAATGGTGTGGTCGGGCAAAACCGGGAAGCGGGTCGTCGGACATAACCGGATGGGCACATGCAATGCAAATTAACAAGACCAAACTGTCATTTGTGATTTTTGTGCCTAAAATGTTTAAAACATCTTAGGGCATAACATAAATCAATCTTTTTTGAAATAGGTTTGATATATCATTATCAATAGATTCAAATTCAATAAGTTTTTACTTTCTTGTTTTTTTTTTTTTTTATAAAAAAAAACATTCACACTTTTTTCTCATTCACACTCACACTCACACACACATTCACACTGTCTTTTCGGCAACTCAGGCCATATAAGACATTTACGATAACCGTTATTGAATAAATATACTTATATAGGGTCCAGGCATTCTTATTTAAGCCATCTGGTATCCAATTGGCTTAAATAAAATCATCGGACTGCCTGGGGTCCGAACCCGCGACGTTTGGTATACGAGGTTAGCACGCTATCCTCTACACCACGCCCCGAGGGCACTTTCTTGTTTTATATGCGATATTCTGCAATTTTTATTTTCTCTTACCTATAGACCTATACAGTATGTAAATATATAAAGAGAAGGTCTTTTTGTTTAATAAATTAGTTTTATTAATTTATTATATTAATGGGTTTTAATTATTCTTTCCAATTCCGACCAGGCCGGATAAAACCGGGACAATGAACATTTTCAGATGTGTTTTTATGATCTTAATTCTTTTCTGGCCAAATCCATAAATTTTCACCGGTTTTATCCGACTTTCTCTTACACTTTTTTCTTATAAGTTTGTGAAGAAATATTAATTATAAGTTTATGTATTTACTCGTATTATATACAAATATAAAATCTTAAACCAAGTGAGCTGAAAGTTTTTGATGTATATAATAATTAAATTACTAATAAATCAATATCCCCGACAGCCTTTACATAAGTATCAATAAAAACACTCATTAATAAATTAGGACAAAAAGATTATTTGGAAAAGATTTGTTGACAGTCTGGCGGCATGGTATTTCACACAAATAAATAGCATTAAGCAGCATTTTAGGAAGATAAATATTCTAATGGCAAAGGGTTAGATCAACGGATTGGGAGAAAGAGGGGTTAGCTGTCCACCTACCTCCATTAAGATGCAAATAACACTTCGACCAAGCACAACAAACATTAATGAGAATAAACGGTTTAGTTAATTTATATAAATTATGGGCCTATTGATTTATTTAATTTATTTTTAAATCACAAAACTCTATTGAAATTCTAGATTAAGGGGCGAGACTCGAAAAACCGTTATTAGCCAATTTAGAAGCTGGTTACTCTAGGCAGCAAGAGATGGCGTTAGTTCTGCCCTTAGTTTAGCAAGTTTTGGAAATGACTTCATGAAAGTCGCCATCTTTATGTAAGCAAGCAAGTAGTTTTGGAACAGTGTTTGTTTGCATAAGACAGTTTTGGAAATGGAATGAAATGCAACTAGGCCCGGTTTGAACTTGTCCTCGATTTTCAGTATTTGTTTTTATTTAATACGATTTATCAACTTTTTTCACTGGAAAACTATTTTCAAATGTAGTTTTATATTTCAATTATGCGATCAACATGCAATTAAAATCTCAACTTTTCAAATTTTGTCAATTAGGCACTTTTGTCAATGGACGACTCATATATTGATTACTATATTAAATATTATATTACTTATATAGAGGTGGAAAATTTTTCTCTCATTTCTTTTTTAAATACTTTTCCATAGATTTGTTTGGAGAATGAAAAAAGCCACCCACACAGAAAAAGGGGGCTAACATGGCAAGCAACAACACAACGCTAATATGTTTTTCATTTTGTTTTGTTTTCGTCAAAGTCAACGGGTATAATAAAACCGCGATGGTTTGTATTCTTTTGATCCCTCACCCCAGTCGACTTAATCAGCAAGGGAAGCCAAAAAAACGTGGGAGGTGGGGGACAAAGGAAACAGGAGTTTAAATTGAAGCCGGTAAAAGACAAGTTAACGACTCAGATCTCTCTTTAAATATATTAGACTAAATATATTGCTACCAATTACATCTTTAATTACCTTTCATTGTATTTCTCATTAAAAAAAAAGAAGAAAAAAACAGAGAGGGAAGTAGATTTTTTTTTAAAAAGGATTCATTCAAAAATCAATTTAATTATTTTTATTTTTATCATAGGTAGAATCATAAAATATTGGATATATTTTTGAATTTCACCATCATTATTTATCTAACTCGATATTTTTTTAATAGTCTTGTTCATTAAAAAAAAAAATTAATTATATTTTTTCACAATATTCATATAAAAATTTATTTGTTTCCTGATGAAATTTTAATCCAAGCTGGCTTATTTATATTTTCGTCATTTGGTTTCAATCATCATTAAATCTTTTTCAAATTAGGTTAGCTTAACTTATTTTAACAGACAATTGTGATGTATCAAAAGGGTATTCGGGGAATACCCAGTAAGCAGATATTGTGACTTTTATGACGGAAACTGCCAAAGTGTGTATATTATATATATATATGATTTTGTGTAATATTCTTTTAAAAAAATTGACATCTTGTATAACGTATAATACTTCAGTTATAATCTATTAGAACTTATGATATAGCTTCGATATTCTTTTGAGGTGAAAATAACATTTAATAATTGAGCTGATGATAGATAAGTTTACTTATGAGAAATTGCCAAGTTTCATTAATTTATCTGTTGTATTTATCTAGGTCATCTTTTAAAAATAACGAAAAGAATATAAGTTTTCTCACAAAGGATCCATGCTTATGCATCTTTGGGTTGGCGAATTACAATCGACTTTACAATCGACTTTAAAATCATTTGTGAATAGTAAAAAAGTTGAGTTACAACATATGGAAATCTAGAAAATTTAAGGTAACAAAAAGCATTGTATAATCAAATCACAAAATTTATTGACATATATTAGTACATATATATATAAAAACAAACAAATATCATATAAATTTATTATCTGATTAATCTATATAAAATAAAAAGAAAAAATAAAATAACTAATGTAAAATGATTGAAATTATGATGATATCTTTTGTTGTTGATCGCATGTAAGAATATGTTTTTATAATATTATTTGTATCTTTTAGGCCTGATGATGGTCAGCAAGTTGACCGAAACTGGTACATATGTCAGTCGCCTGCCTTAATAAATTTTCTGAAAATAAATGCAATATTTATTTTGTGTTCCGAATAACAGAACAATTTTATCAAAAGTAAACCTTCAAAATCATATATATATATAATATACACACTTTGGCAGTTTCCGTCATAAAATTTACAACGGTGAGGCCGCCAACAACAACATTTATCAACATGGGATCTTTTCAACAAACCACAGATATCAGTAAGAAAAACTTATTCAACAACTTGAAGAATCATTACAAAAAAGTAGCTAACCTAAAAAACAAAATATATTATTTAAATAGATGTGTCAGTGAAGGCTTAATTCCTAAATTCATAGATAATCATACTAATGTTAATTCCATAAACTTTTTAACATATAATTATAGAAATAGACATCAATTTTCAAGAATTAATAATATATACAAGCTAAAAATTTTAAAATTAGAACTTAAGAATACTTACAAATCACTTGAATCTATATTTCCTATAATAAGAGAAATTTGGAGAAAGCTTAACTTAATGATAGATAATGATGAATTTATAGTATTGAATAGAAAGATAGAATTTATGTACAATTGTGAATACAGTGGTAGTAGATGGTTATACTTCAAAAAACTGCAGGCTTTGAGATCTAAACTTCTAAAGAATTATGTACAAAATGATGGCATCTCGAAGAAATTTGTAGAGAATTTAACCAACATAAAAATTCCCGAAAACGTAATTAGAGGCTTAAGTCTGGGAGATAAACATGGATGTGTTATAAATAAAAGTAAAGCCATACTTGAAACATTGGCAGGGGTAGATGC
>JAKCPI010021060.1:0-20914 GCA_023213315.1 Euborellia annulipes
TTTTAGATGCTCTTTCAAATGTATATTCTTATTTAGCCATTGAAATCTTCTGAAGACTACTTACCCTTGAATTTCATAGCGCTTCATAGGAAAAAGATAGGAGAAATTGTTGCCATGGTAACAAAATATAAATATTACCCTACTATCGGAAACTAAATATATCTCAACAAATAAAATCTGGTGTGACAAGCACAGTACACGACTTTCTCTTGCCGAAGGGTCCAGTCACACCAGATTTTTATTTTTTTTTTTCTAAAAAAATATATTCTATCTACCAATATATATTTTTTTCCCGTAACTTAACGGTGTGACTAAGAAAGCTAGAAATATTTTTTTATTTAAAAATTTTTATGATTAATTTAAAATAAATAATATTATAATGAGTATTAAAAAAATCTCAGGGTCATATGATCTGATGACGTAATAAAGAAATGGATGAGTTTTTTCGTTTTCTCGTCTCTTTTGGTCGCGTTCAGGTCTCGTTATTTCTATACTCTCTGACATCAGTCTGACATGTTTGACAGCCAAGTTCATTTTCTTGTGATTAAGTATTATTTAGTGTGTTATTTTTTTATAGTGATTCAGTTTTTTTAAAGTGATTTAGTGGTGTTTTTTTTTTTTAAGTGATTTTGTTTTATTGAATCGAGAGGAATCATAAGGTAATTGATAAAACTTTCCACTTTTCTATTCTTTGAATTTATTTTAATTAAAAAACAGATTTAAAATAGAATTGTATTTTATTAAATAACTATTATTTGATTTATTTAAAATTTATTTTTAAATAACAAACTGAAAGAAATGCAACTTATCTGCATGCATAGTGAATCAATTAAAAAAGAAATGTCACTTGAGAGGTTAGTTTGCACGATAAAATCTTTAAAATATAGATCCCATTTTTAGTTTATAAATTTAAAATGACATTAAAAATAAAAAGAAAAAAGGGTGATTATCAATATGAATAAAAAAAAATCATTTCAAAGTCAACGTTTTGGAAACTATTCCACAACCTTTTTCAAGTCTTGTTTGAGGATTAGAATGAGATTTATTTAGGGTTTTTTTTTTTTTTTTATATAAAAAAACACACACCTCTTTCCCATTCACACTCACATTCTCACATAGATCACAGTCTTTTTGGCAACTTAGGCCATATAAGAATTTATACGATAACCATTATTTGAATAATATATATATTTGGGTCCAGGCATTCTTATTGAAGCCATTTGGTATCCAAATTTATATAGTTAATACAAACAAAAGAGAAATAATTCAAATTTTATACATTTATATCACTCTGATCACAAGATCTTAATTAAATAAGTTCATAACATCCGTTCCGAAACGTTGTCCATTCTCATAAATCGATACCCATCATCAACTTATATAGGCCTGACATACATAAAACATACAGTATATAGTATATTAGGGTTACTATATTTTTTCAAAACCAGCGAATAAAATAAAAAACATCTCATTTATTAGATTTTTTATTGTTACACTTAATACCTTTTGTAAATTTTGGGCTTTTACAAATCATTAATATTACTGAATATCTCAAATATAATCGTATAATCATCACAAATTGTCACAAAAGTACAGTATAATAAACTGCAATTATATATTGCATTTATAGTAGGTCTACAAAAATATCTTTTCGCAGAGTTCAAGTCAGTAGAGGAAATTTGAAACTCATTGACGTATAGATCTAAAAACCGGGACATATTTAACAACTGGCCGGGTCACCGGGATAAGTGTTTAAAACCCGGCCTGTCCCAAAACCGTGACAATTGTCATACAAAGGGGGGAGGGGGTAAAGGAGGTAATTAATTTTCATATAAAATTTTAAAAAATTAAAACTTAATAATTTCATTTGTATATACGGTATATTCCGGTAAACAAGTACAGAATGCAACTTTAAATTACCCAAACTGTGCGGCCAGTCCCACCAAATTACCTCCCCCTACATAAGTCCGCCTGAGTAGGGGGTCCAGGGGGACATACAGCATTTTGCTCTCAGACCGGCCCTATATTGGACAAACTATTGGGTGAATAATATTTGTAATTAAGAGTGAAACAACACATAATTACAGTTGACTATATTTCATTTGATATATTTAATATTTAAATTTATTTATAGTATTAAACAAGTGAGTTTTTCTCAAAACATGCCCTTCCTTCCTGCATGATTGCAGATTATATATATAGAAATAAAGTTCAGAACGCAAACCAATCAAATCAATGCTAATAGACGTCATTGGCAATCGAATCATCGCGCTAGGGGCTACAACCCCTGTTGCCGTTCAACCCTCGAAAACCACCATAGCTACTGCATCCTTCTCTCTCTCTCTCTCTCTCTGGTCTCTGACAGTAAACTAATTTCGTCAGAATTAAACAGTATTTATCTGTGAGCTTAATTAGTGTGTGGCACAAACAGACCAAAGGCTGACAGGATGGGGAAGGTGTTTCAAATGGAAATATTACAAATCCGGTCTCGCACCCTTTAAAACTCTCTCTCTCTCTCTCTCTATCACACAAATATATATTTATATATTATATAGCAACTTTGGAACCAGATGCAAAGTGACAGCTTATTGCTTTCTGTTCGAATCACGAATTTATGTATCGACTTTAGTATGTGCTCAATCCATTCAATATTCAGGTCTTATCTATTGCTTTCAGATTCTCACCTATTTTTTACTATTCGTATGGAATTTTGAACGAAGTATTTTCATAATCGATGGTAGACACTATAGAAATATATATATAGTTAGAAAGTATTAAATTCATGTCGAAAATTCGTCGAGATTTTGATGGATATGCACGTTTTAAGGTCCCCTGAATTTAAAAAAGTGGTTTTTGTAACATGATCTGTCTGTGTGTCTGTCTGTCTGTGTTCAATTTAAAGCAAGTTTTAAAGTTTTCTTGAATTTTTTATTTTTTTTGAACACTTTTTCCATTCACACTCATATTCACACACACATACATACAGTCTTTTCGGCAACTTAGGCCATTTAAGACCTTACGATACCCGTTTTTTGTCAATATATATCTATTGGGGGTACAGGCATTCTTATTTAAGCCATTTGGTATCCAAATGGCCTCGGATCCGATCCCTCGACCCTTGGTATACAAGGCAGGCGCGCTACCAACTACACCATGCCCGAGTGCATTTCTTGAATTCTAATCTATTGACAGAAACTAATTATACGGTATCTCGACACAAAAAATCGACGCGGCCAGCCAGGCCAGATTTTTTAATAATCAATTAGGCTACTAGGTTTAATTTTCTAAAAGATTTTTATCTAAAGTGATGATGACGTCATTATATCAATTTAAATTTCAAATCATGCTCGAATCAAACAGAGGCAAATTAATGGTAAATGAATGATCTAATATTAGGATTCTAATCAAACAAGATTAATTGGTAAATCATAATTAATCTAATTTCCTTCTATATATATATATATTTTAATAAAATAAAATGATGTTTAGTTTTTATTAGTGATATTGGATCTACAGTAAATATCGGTATAGATAGATGTAAATTTATAACCTCTTGAGTAGGAAGTAGGACGTTATTTTATAAATTCCTCATCCACGCCCAAAGCTAACAAACTATTTTGTTTAATTTTTATTAGCTAGTGAACCAACACGCTTAAAGTTACAAATTGCATCTAAGGCTGAACGCATACCAATTGAGCAAAAACGATCTTGAACAAAACGTTTTTGACTAATCGTGCCTAAAACTGTTTTTTCAATGCTTTTCTATGGGTCATCGCACACGGAGGAGGCAAAACACAATTGAGCATGATTCGACATCATTGAACAAAATGTTTTACCATTGAGCGTTTTGCTCAATCGGTGTACGTTGGCTTTGGACAAAATGTTCTGCCATTGAGCAAAAAATGCCAACGCACACCGATTAGGAAAAAATGCTCAATGACAAAACATTTTGCTGAATTGTAAAACATTTTGCCTTATCGGTATGCGTTGGCATTGAGCAAAACGTTTTGCTCTTAAGAGCGTTTTGCTCAATTGGTGTGCGTTCAGCCTAAATTGGGTAAATTGTTTATTTTTTAGAAACTATGCCATTGTTACTCTGATCAACTTGCCCATTAAATATTAGATTCTTTTTTTTTTGTCCCGCTCAATCCATCCTATATATTTATTTATTCTTATAATACTATCACTATCAGTCGTTTTCAAACCCGATAATAATTTTTCTAATAATCTATCCATGTCTCTCGTTTTGTTTCATAGATTTTCTCTTCAAATTCAAACATTGTTTTTTACGATCTCGAAATAAAAAAAATTTTATTTCTTGGGATTTTACTACCTGTCCATGGGAATTGGAATTTAGCAGCATTGCGTGCTTTTAACTTGTCAATATAAAAAGGCATTCCTCTTTTTTTACATTTCACAATAAATAAAAAAATAATAATGTTTAAACAGTGTACCTTATAGAAAGAAAATTTTATCCTCTTCTAACTAGAAATTTTTTGAAATCAAAAACCTATTTTGCAAAACTCACTTTTAATGATTTTTAACATTCACCTCGGTGCCTGGACCCCCAATAGATATATTTACAAATAACGAGTATCGTTAAATGGCCTAAGTTGCCGAAAAGACTGTGAATATGCGTGTGTGAATGGGAAAAAAGTGTGAGTGTTTTTTTAAAGAAAAAAAAAAACATTCACCTGCCTGACTGTGTCACAAACTTGACTAAAGATCGCTCTATACTCTGACACTTGTTAGATTTGCTGTCACCCCACCCTTTTTCAATTGCACTATTCGGACTATTTAACACCGCTGTTCTAGAATAATAAAACCATTGTTGCTTATCTTATATGAGTTATTGATTATTTTCGTACATTAAACTACAATAATCAAATGCTAGTTAAATTATATCGTATTTTATAGCTAGTTAAAGGATAAATAATCACATATTAAGGGGTGGTGAGTTGAAATCATATGGGACTCTAAAGTCTCAATAGACCATAATAATTCACTTTTGTGATAATTGCCTACTGATATTGCCAACTGTTATAGTATTATTCAGTTTCAATTCAATAATAATTTAATGTTGTTGATAAAACAGCTTTTGAATTAAAGTCAAATGTTTGAGGAATCAAAATTGTATTATACGTATATATGTTTATAAAGGTCACCAAAAGAATGCCTCCTGGAGCATCTTATATATATTTTTTTTTACTTTCTCTTACCTAAATGTAAATGTTAATATATATAGAGTTGTAAAAGAGTTTTGGAATGAGGCGCGAAATGACCGATGACGTCGTAGCGCCCTATAATGTATAATAATAATAATAATAATAATATATATAGAGAGAGAAAGTAGTGGATTCTTGTCAAAAATTAAATGTCGAGATTTTGATGGATATATACGTTTTGAGGTCCCCTGAGTCCGACAAAGTGGTTTTCGCCACATGGTCTGTCTGTCTGTGTGTGTTCAATTTAAAGCATGAAGAAATTGAGCTAGGAGGTTGAAATTTTATATTAAAGTTAGGCACCACCTAAGGCGTGAAAATAGGGTTTTGATCAAAATCGGCCAAAAAGTACTAGTACTTTACTGACGTAGCTTTTCAGTTTTTTTCGATTTTCTCAAAATTCACTCCAACGATTTTGATTAAAATTCATAAATCTATTATTTATTAGATGCTCTTTAAAATGTATATTCTCCTTTTGCAATTGAAATCTTCTGAAGACTACTTTACTCTGGTACTTCATTGGAAGGATAGGAGTATCATGTTAACAAAATATAAATATTTTACCATACTAAAATTTTACTTTCTCTTACCTCTATATATCTTCTTTATATATATAATTCTTCTGTACGTGTGTATGTGACTGAACTCCTCCTAAACGACTGAACCAATTATGATGAAATTTTCTGTGTATGTTTGTGAGAATCCCGGACAGGTTTTGTTTCACAAATAACAATAAGTTAATGAGTAATTAATCGTTAAAATAAGAAAAAAAATACAAATTAGGAGAAATGGTTGCCATGGTAACAAAATATAAATATTTACCCATGTTTACGATTTTTTTTATTTATTTACATTTTGAATTCTAAAATATCGGCGTAAATTTTTTGTCTGTGTATCGGGAGAGTCCCGGAAAGGATATTATTCACAAAAAATCTTAAGTTCAGAATAATTAACCGTTAAAATAATCTCTATATATAAAAATGAAAAGGGAAAATGTATGTACCGGTATGTATATAAGTAGGCGAGCAAGGGGGTCCAGGGGGGCGCAGCCCCCTGGCTAGACGGAAAGCCCCGCCGAAGGCGGGGCTTTGCGTCTAGTGTTAATATATAGGAGAGAAAGTATTGGATTCATGCCAAAAATTCTATGTCGAGATTTTGACGGCAAAACGTTTTGCTTAATTGGTGTGCGCTCAACCTAACGATGAGGAGAATAGAATACATTTTTACTTTCTCTTACCTCTATATATATGTTAATATATATAGAGAGAGAAAGTATTGGATTCATGTCAAAAATTCGATGTCGAGATTTTGATGGATCTTCTTCTTCTTTTGAGGTCCCCTGAATCCAAAAAAGTGGTTTTCGCGACATGGTCTGTCTGTGTGTGTGTGTGTGTGTCTGTGAACAAAATATCTCAAGAACGAAAAGAGTTAGGAGGTTGAAATTTTATATTTAAGTTAGGCACCCCCATGGGACCTGACACGAAGCTTTTGACCAAAATCGACCAAAGAGTACTAGTACTTTACTGATGCACTTTTTCAGTTTTTTTCGATTTTCTCAAAATTTGCTCCAACGATTTTTTAAAAAATTCAAAAATCAATTATTTTTTAGATTCTCTTTAAAATGTATATTCTCATTTTGTGATTGAAATCTTCTGAAGACCACTTTACTCTTGTACTCCATAGAAAAGATAGGAGAAATGGTTGCCATGGTAACAAAATATAAATATTTTGCCATACTTATAAATTTTACATCTTGAAAATCGAATGTACCGTACTGTCGGAAACTAAATACATGTCGACACAAAAAATCTGGTGAGACAAGCACAGTACACAACATTCGATTACCGAAGGTAAGAGAAAGTTGTGTGCTGTGCGCCAGTCACACCAGATTTTTAGTATTAACTTCTCTCATGACTTCTATAATTTTGTACACCTCATTCCTTATATAGAAATACCAAATTGATTAGAATAAATTTACAAGAAAAAAACATTATTTTTCAATTTTAATTAAATAATCCCAAGCCTAATCCTGAATTCTCATTTCACTAAAAAAAAAAAAAAAAAAAAAAAAAAAAAAAAATTAAGCGAAAAAGTGGCTAGTTTTCCGTTTAGTAGAGCACAACCCCCAACCAACAGCGACAGTCCAAAAGAGAATAGAATAAGAAAGGGGTTGAAATTAGAATGAATAAGTAATTAACGCCCTTTTATAATTTTTTTTTTTTTCGACGGAACTGAAAGAGCAGAAAAGTACCAACTCCTCCTCCACATCCCACCCCTCCCTCTATTCCCTTGACTTGGAGACACTTTGCTTTTTTAATTCTCTATTTCTCCACCCTTTTGCCCTTTCCTTAGGTCTTTTGGTTGTTTTTGTTACCCTATAGGGGCGTGGATAAAAATGAATTTTTTTATTTTAATTTTTTTTTTTCATAAAAAAAATAATAATTAATGGATATATTCCTACTTAAGTTAGAATATAAAGGCTTTTTAATTTTTCTTATTTAAAGGGAAACATTTCTAAAATTATCAAGTTGAAATATTTAAATATAAGATAAAAATATATCTGAATTAGGCATTTTGAAAAATAAACTAGCCAGGCGCCCGCCTTTGACGGGCTTCCCACTTAACCGGGGGACTTCGCCCCCTGGACTCCCCGCAAGTTGGCTCGGGCCTGCCTGCGGCGGTCCCTCGCCTTTTCTTAATCATGAGAAGCCGCCCGCCTTGAGCGTCTAGACAGGGGGGTTTCGCCCTTCTGAACCCCCCAACCCTCAGTTGGCTCGGTACCTTCGGTAATCGAAAGTTGTGTTCTGTGTTTGTCACACCAGATTTTTTTGTGTCGACATTAGGGCTGCACAAAATAATCGATTAATCGATTATTCACCGATTATTTTCTTAAAAAATAATAATAATAATCGATTAATCGATGATTATTTCGATTATTTTTCATAATCGACTATTGGGAGGGGGGAATCGATTGTTTTTGGGAAAAATGCCTTTTATAAGATCGGATGAGACTCGTGTCTAAAAAAAAAAAAAAAAAAAAAGGCCAAATGACTTAAAATAAAAGGTATAATTGATTATATTTATTCATAATCGATTATTTGCCTGAAGAAAGGATTACATTTTGATGTGTACTTGGATATATGTCCTCTTTATGCCTCCTGGAATTTGGAAGTTTGCTCTAATGCACTTTGCCTATACTGAATAGTAACTTTCTTGAGTCCCCTTTCTTCAGTCATGCACCCCCTTGTTAGATTACTTGTCAACCTCTTGTATTCAACTTAATATTTATTAATATTTAGATAATTCGCTATCTGGCTTGGATAGAGATTTTGAAACTTAATTAGTTAATTTGAATTATTGATTGTTGAAGTTTCCTTATTCCCCTCATAGGAAATATATTTTTTTAATTCGCTTTAAGGTTTTTTTCGGCATCGGAGGCCATTTAGATCCCATCCCTATTTATTTCAATTGATTGGTATCCTAATTCATTTGAAATATATTTTGTCGCCTGGGACGGGATGCGATCCCTTGATCTTTGATATCAAAAACCACTGCTCGGAAAAATATTCATATTTAGCTAATAGGCCTTTCTGCTTAAAATAAACAAAATTCAAAGAAAGGAAAGGATAGAGACCGCCGATGACGATCCAAGCCAATTATGTTTGACCTTTATATACATGGTATAAGGAGAGGGATCACCTAAGTCTTTCAGGTTCATATAGAGGAAAACAAAAAAAAGGGGAGGGGAGAGTCCGTCGGGCGACGCGGCTAGTTAGTAAGAAAAAAACTCGTTCTTGATCAATTTTCCTAAATTTATAAATTTTTTCCTACAAATTGATAGTAATCTATCTTGATAGTCAGATCCCCTCTAGTTTGAATGTATAATGAATGTATAAAATCGTTTGAGGGCCACATCAGAAAACTAAGCTTAAGGACGGGGATTAGAGCCCCATGTTGCACTGTCACTGGCAGACGATTAATGGGCGTATATACAAACGAACCTTCTATCTGTCAGCTGATGTCACTGTTTATCAAGGAGGAGACGCATCTCCTCTTCTTTTATACTCTCTTTTGTTGAACACAAACATTATTACAATCGATTAGATATTGAAGGATTTGTAAACAAGATACGACTAATAAACACCATTAAGATTAATAGAATAAATAAAGAATCTCATTTATCCGGCTGACTCGTTATATAATTATTCTTAGAGAGATGAAAAAACCAACATTCTCCCCTTCTGGACCGAAACAAGATTTTCTTCAAATTCAAACAATTAATTGTCTCTTTTGGCAGAGTAATAGTGAAAGGTAGTGATGGAAAGGGCGCTCGAAAAGTCGATTTTCGATTTTGGAATTGACTTGATCGATTAATCATTCTGAAAGTCACTTTCCGACTTTCAAGTCGACTTTTTAAAAACAATAACTCGTGCTTAGGAGATAGTCAATAAATATTTATTTATTTAAAATATATGATTTAGTTGACGACTTGAAAGAGTTTTAACTCGATTCTAAAAAGTCGATTATTTTCTGTAAAAGATCGATTAAAGTCATTGTCGACCTTTCCCTCCACAGTGAAAAGTGACAAGTGACTCACTCTCCCCTTACCCAGCTACTTCCCTTTCTATTCTCCTTCACTCTGCGTTGCCTAAACACCAGGCGTTGCCATAGGATCATTTAATACGTATTTAAATCATTATGACTTGCTTTTCCCACCCAAAATTAATAATTATTATCAGCAGCTACGTATAAATATAATCACTTACTACTGATTGTATAAAAATCTGGTGTGACTAACCTCACATTATACGTAATCTTTATTTATTGTGGAGATTTTATTTTATCGACCGATATTAAATCAGTACCATAGAGTATTTTTTTTATTTACCCTCTCGGTTTCTGAGGTCATTTAGGGGTAGGTCTATTTATATTGTTTATTTATTTAAATTATGATTATACCTTTGGCTACCTGGGACGCTCCACACTGATCTTTCTAAGTCACCAACCCGAGATTTCGTCTCACCATAGCAATAAAATTTATAATCAATTTAAAATATTTAGGCCTATTTTTTTATCATATCAACCATCGCTATTATTTTATCAATGAAGTACAATAGTAACATGAGATTTGTACAATTTTGGGAATAAAATAAGAATATATTCAAAATTAAAAAAAATTGATTTATAATTGAATTTTAATTAAATTTATTAGAGCCGATTTTGAGAAGAAAAAACCTTAGAGTACTAGTTAGTACTCTTCGACAAAATTATTATTCAAAAATTTGGAGTTGTTTGCCGTAGTTTTAAATTTCAATCCCTTAGCTCTAAAATTTTGAGCCACAGACAAAAATATAGATCTTTTTAGGCCGTCGAAACGTATATTTCTATTAAAATTTCGACATCACTTTGCTTTCTCTATGTATTACACATATAGACAAAAGAAAGTAATTTAATATTTTATAATAGAATACGAAGAGTGTATGAGTATATCGTATTTATCTTGCAAATATATTTAAAAAAATTGATATTTCGATATTGTTAGTTATTTTCGGATTGAATTTAAATCTACTTAGCTTAACTTAGTTTATTTAGGATATTAATTCCTACGCTCTCCCCTACCCCTTTTCTCTCGCAAGCAAAGAAAATAAAGGCACAAGAGATTATTTACTACGATTAGAATATAAGCAAAATTCTATTATATCATGACGTTAAATGAATTTCTTGATTTACATATTAAAATACCATTCTAAAAGAATCCAACATAACGCAAACAAATCTTTTTTAGAAAACAATTGAAATTTACGCTTCCACCCCCACGCTCTCTCTCTCTTGTTTCGTTTCCATTTTTCCTTGCGCATTATTATTATATAAACAAACATAAATTTCAATTGTTTTCAAAAGATTTGTTTGCGTTATGTTGACTTTAGAATGGTATTTTAATATGTAAATCAAGAAATTCATTTAACGTCATGATATAATAGAATTTTGCTTATATTCTAATCGTAGTAAATAATCTCTTGTGCCTTTATTTTCTTGCTTGCGAGAGAAAAGGGGTAGGGGGAGAGCGAATTAATATCCTAAATAAACTAAGTTAAGCTAAGTAGATTTAAATTCAATCTGAAAATAAATAACAATATCGAAATATCAATTTTTTTAAATATATTTGCAAGATAAATACGATATACTCATACACTCTTCGTATTCTATTATAAATATTAAATTACTTTCTTTTGTCTATATGTGTAATACATAGAGAAAGCAAAGTGATGTCGAAATTTTAATAGAAATATACGTTTCGACGGCCTAAAAAGATCTGTATTTTTGTCTATGGCTCAAAATTTTAGAGCTAAGGGATTGAAATTTAACGCAAACAACTCCAAATTTTTGAATAATAATTTTGTCGAAGAGTGCTAACTAGTACTCTAAGGTTTTTTCTTCTCAAAATCGACTCTAATGAATTTAATTAAAATTCAATTATAAATCAATTTTTTTTAATTTTGAATATATTCTTATTTTATTTCCAAAATTGTACAAATCTCATGTTACTATTGTACTTTATTGATAAAATAATAGGGATGGTTGACATGATGAAAAAAGGCCTAAATATTTTAAATTGATTATAAATTTTATTGCTATGGTGCGACGAAATCTCGGGTTGGTGACTTAGAAAGATCAGTGTGGAGCGCCCCAGGTAGCCAAAGGTATAATCATAATTTAAATAAATAAACAATATAAATAGACCTACCCCTAAATGACCTCAGAAACCGAGAGGGTAAATAAAAAAAAAATACTCTATGGTACTGATTTAATATCGGTCGATAAAATAAAATCTCCACAATAAATAAAGATTACGTATAATGTGAGGTTAGTCACACCAGATTTTTTATACAATCAGTAGTAAGTGATTATATTTATACGTAGCTGCTGATAATAATTATTAATTTTGGGTGGGAAAAGCAAGTCATAATGATTTAAATACGTATTAAATGATCCTATGGCAACGCCTGGTGTTTAGGCAACGGAAAGTGAAGGAGAATAGAAAGGGAAGTAGCTGGGTAAGGGGAGAGTGAGTAACTTGTCACTTTTCACTATGGAGGGAAAAGTCAACACTGACTTGAATCAGAAATCGATCTTTTACAGAAAATAATCGACTTTTTAGAATCGAGTTGAAACTCTTTCAAGTCGTCATCTAAATCATATATTTATTGAGTATCTCCTAAACACGAGTTATAGTTTTTAAAAAGTCGACTTGAAAGTCGAAAAGTGACTTTCAGAATGATTAATCGATCAAGTCAATTCCAAAATCGAAAATCGACTTTTCGAGCGCCCTTTCCATCACTACCTTTCACTATTACTCTGCCAAAAGAGACAATTAATTGTTTGAATTTGAAGAAAATCTTGTTTCGGTCCAGAAGGGGAGAGTGTTGGTTTTTCATCTCTCTAAGAATAATCATATAACGAGTCAGCCGAATAAATGAGATTCTTTATTTATTCTATTAATCTTAATGGTGTTTATTAGTCGTATCTTGTTTACAAATCCTTCAATATCTAATCGATTGTAATAATGTTTGTGTTCAACAAAAGAGAGTATAAAAGAAGAGGAGATGCGTCTCCTCCTTGATAAACAGTGACATCAGCTGACAGATAGAAGGTTCGTTTGTATATACGCCCATTAATCGTCTGCCAGTGACAGTGCAACATGGGGCTCTAATCCCCGTCCTTAAGCTTAGTTTTCTGATGTGGCCCTCAAACGATTTTATACATTCATTATACATTCAAACTAGAGGGGATCTGACTATCAAGATAGATTACTATCAATTTGTAGGAAAAAATTTATAAATTTAGGAAAATTGATCAAGAACGAGTTTTTTTCTTACTAACTAGCCGCGTCGCCCGACGGACTCTCCCCTCCCCTTTTTTTGTTTTCCTCTATATGAACCTGAAAGACTTAGGTGATCCCTCTCCTTATACCATGTATATAAAGGTCAAACATAATTGGCTTGGACCGTCATCGGCGGTCTCTATCCTTTCCTTTCTTTGAATTTTGTTTATTTTAAGCAGAAAGGCCTATTAGCTAAATATGAATATTTTTCCGAGCAGTGGTTTTTGATATCAAAGATCAAGGGATCGCATCCCGTCCCAGGCGACAAAATATATTTCAAATGAATTAGGATACCAATCAATTGAAATAAATAGGGATGGGATCTAAATGGCCTCCGATGCCGAAAAAAACCTTAAAGCGAATTAAAAAAATATATTTCCTATGAGGGAATAAGGAAACTTCAACAATCAATAATTCAAATTAACTAATTAAGTTTCAAAATCTCTATCCAAGCCAGATAGCGAATTATCTAAATATTAATAAATATTAAGTTGAATACAAGAGGTTGACAAGTAATCTAACAAGGGGGTGCATGACTGAAGAAAGGGGACTCAAGAAAGTTACTATTCAGTATAGGCAAAGTGCATTAGAGCAAACTTCCAAATTCCAGGAGGCATAAAGAGGACATACAGTGGCGTACCGAGGGGGGGGGGGCGGGCGGTCCGCCCCAGGCCCCGTGCCGGCATAGGCCCCCATATATTTATAAAAAAAAAAATTTAATGAAAATTTCTCTTTGAGAGGCCCCGGGGCCCTCAGGGCTCAAATAAAAACCGAAAAATTTAGTTAAAAAATCAAAATTTAATGAAAATTTCTCTTGTGAGGACCCGGGGCCCTCAGGTTTCAAGTAAAAACCGAAAAATTTACATAAAAAAAATCAAAATTTAATGAAAATTTCTCTTTAAGAGGATCCGGGGCCCTTGGGGTTCAGGGATATACGGTATTTTAAAAATATTTTTATGTATGGAGGAGAAGGATATTTAAAGATGAGTACCCCCCCCAAAAAAAAAAAAATTCAATATAAGGCCCCCTCTTCTAGTGCCGCCCCAGGCCCCCAACTGCCTCGGTACGCCTCTGAGGACATATATCCAAGTACACATCAAAATGTAATCCTTTCTTCAGGCAAATAATCGATTATGAATAAATATAATCAATTATACCTTTTATTTTAAGTCATTTGGCCCTTTTTTTTTTTTTTTTTTTAGACACGAGTCTCATCCGATCTTATAAAAGGCATTTTTCCCAAAAACAATCGATTCCCCCCTCCCAATAATCGATTATGAAAAATAATCGAAATAATCATCGATTAATCGATTATTATTATTATTTTTTAAGAAAATAATCGGTGAATAATCGATTAATCGATTATTTTGTGCAGCCCTAATGTCGACACAAAAAAATCTGGTGTGACAAACACAGAACACAACTTTCGATTACCGAAGGTACCGAGCCAGCTGAGGGTTGGGGGGGTTCAGAAGGGCGAAACCCCCCTGTCTAGACGCTCAAGGCGGGCGGCTTCTCATGATTAAGAAAAGGCGAGGGACCGCCGCAGGCAGGCCCGAGCCAACTTGCGGGGAGTCCAGGGGGCGAAGTCCCCCGGTTAAGTGGGAAGCCCGTCAAAGGCGGGCGCCTGGCTAGTTTATTTTTCAAAATGCCTAATTCAGATATATTTTTATCTTATATTTAAATATTTCAACTTGATAATTTTAGAAATGTTTCCCTTTAAATAAGAAAAATTAAAAAGCCTTTATATTCTAACTTAAGTAGGAATATATCCATTAATTATTATTTTTTTTATGAAAAAAAAAAATTAAAATAAAAAAATTCATTTTTATCCACGCCCCTATAGGGTAACAAAAACAACCAAAAGACCTAAGGAAAGGGCAAAAGGGTGGAGAAATAGAGAATTAAAAAAGCAAAGTGTCTCCAAGTCAAGGGAATAGAGGGAGGGGTGGGATGTGGAGGAGGAGTTGGTACTTTTCTGCTCTTTCAGTTCCGTCGAAAAAAAAAAATTATAAAAGGGCGTTAATTACTTATTCATTCTAATTTCAACCCCTTTCTTATTCTATTCTCTTTTGGACTGTCGCTGTTGGTTGGGGGTTGTGCTCTACTAAACGGAAAACTAGCCACTTTTTCGCTTATTTTTTTTTTTTTTTTTTTTTTTTTTAGTGAAATGAGAATTCAGGATTAGGCTTGGGATTATTTAATTAAAATTGAAAAATAATGTTTTTTTCTTGTAAATTTATTCTAATCAATTTGGTATTTCTATATAAGGAATGAGGTGTACAAAATTATAGAAGTCATGAGAGAAGTTAATACTAAAAATGTATTCTATTCTCCTCATTGTTAGGTTGAGCGCACACCAATTAAGCAAAACGTTTTGCCAAAGAGCAAAACGTCAAAATCTCGACATAGAATTTTTGGCATGAATCCAATACTTTCTCTCCTATATATTAACATATATAGAGGTAAGAGAAAGTAAAATTTTAGTATGGTAAAATATTTATATTTTGTTAACATGATACTCCTATCCTTCCAATGAAGTACCAGAGTAAAGTGGTCTTCAGAAGATTTCAATTGCTAAAGGAGAATATACATTTTAAAGAGCATCTAATAAATAATAGATTTATGAATTTTAATCAAAATCGTTGGAGTGAATTTTGAGAAAATCGAAAAAAACTGAAAAACTCCTAGCTCAATTTCTTCATGCTTTAAATTGAACACACACAGACAGACAGCCCATGTGGCGAAAACCACTTTTTCGGACTCAGGGGACCTCAAAACGTATATATCCATCAAAATCTCGACATTTAATATTTGACATGAATCCACTACTTTCTCTCTCTATATATATTAACATTTACATTTAGGTAAGAGAAAGTAAAAAAAAAATATATAAGATGCTCCAGGAGGCATTCTTTTGGTGACCTTTATAAACATATATACGTATAATACAATTTTGATTTCTCAAACATTTGACTTTAATTCAAAAGCTCTTTTATCAACAACATTAAATTATTATTGAATTGAAACTGAATAATACTATAACAGTTGGCAATATCAGTAGGCAATTATCACAAAAGTGAATTATTATGGTCTATTGAGACTTTAGAGTCCCATATGATTTCAACTCACCACCCCTTAATATGTGATTATTTATCCTTTAACTAGCTATAAAATACGATATAATTTAACTAGCATTTGATTATTGTAGTGTAATGTACGAAAATAATCAATAACTCATATAAGATAAGCAACAATGGTTTTATTATTCTAGAACAGCGGTGTTAAATAGTCCGAATAGTGCAATTGAAAAAGGGTGGGGTGACAGCAAATCTAACAAGTGTCAGAGTATAGAGCGATCTATAGTCAAGTTTGTGGCACAGTCAGGCAGGTGAATGTTTTTTTTTTTTTTCTTTAAAAAAACACTCACACTTAGAAGAGGATAAAATTTTCTTTCTATAAGGTACACTGTTTAAACATTATTATTTTTTTATTTATTGTGAAATGTAAAAAAAGAGGAATGCCTTTTTATATTGACAAGTTAAAAGCACGCAATGCTGCTAAATTCCAATTCCCATGGACAGGTAGTAAAATCCCAAGAAATAAAATTTTTTTATTTCTAGATCGTAAAAAACAATGTTTGAATTTGAAGGGAAAATCTATGAAACAAAACGAGAGACATGGATAGATTATTAGAAAAATTATTATCGGGTTTCAAAACGACTGATAGTGATAGTATTATAAGAATAAATAAATATATAGGAGGGATTGAGCGGGACAAAAAAAAAAAAGAATCTAATATTTAATGGGCAAGTTGATCAGAGTAACAATGGCATAGTTTCTAAAAAATAAACAATTTACCCAATTTAGGCTGAACGCACACCAATTGAGCAAAACGCTCTTGGACAAAACGTTTTGACCAAGAGTAAAACGTTTTGCTCAATGCCAACGCACACCGATAAGGCAAAATGTTTTACAATTCAGCAAAATGTTTTGTCATTGAGCATTTTTTCCTAATCGGTGTGCGTTGGCATTTTTTGCTCAATGGCAGAATATTTTGTCCAAAGCCAACGTACACCGATTGAGCAAAACGCTCAATGGTAAAACATTTTGTTCAATGATGTCGAATCATGCTCAATTGTGTTTTGCCTCCTCCGTGTGCGATGACCCATAGAAAAGCATTGAAAAAACAGTTTTAGGCACGATTAGTCAAAAACGTTTTGTTCAAGGGCGTTTTTGCTCAATTGGTATGCGTTCAGCCTTAGATGCAATTTGTAACTTTAAGCGTGTTGGTTCACTAGCTAATAAAAATTAAACAAAATAGTTTGTTAGCTTTGGGCGTGAATGAGGAATTTATAAAATAACGTCCTACTTCCTACTCAAGAGGTTATAAATTTACATCTATCTATACCGATATTTACTGTAGATCCAATATCACTAATAAAAACTAAACATCATTTTATTTTATTAAAATATATATATAGAAGGAAATTAGATTAATTATGATTTACCAATTAATCTTGTTTGATTAGAATCCTAATATTAGATCATTCATTTACCATTAATTTGCCTCTGTTTGATTCGAGCATGATTTGAAATTTAAATTGATATAATGACGTCATCATCACTTTAGATAAAAATCTTTTAGAAAATTAAACCTAGTAGCCTAATTGATTATTAAAAAATCTGGCCTGGCTGGCCGCGTCGATTTTTTGTGTCGAGATACCGTATAATTAGTTTCTGTCAATAGATTAGAATTCAAGAAATGCACTCGGGCATGGTGTAGTTGGTAGCGCGCCTGCCTTGTATACCAAGGGTCGAGGGATCGGATCCGAGGCCATTTGGATACCAAATGACTTAAATAAGAATGCCTGTACCCCCAATAGATATATATTGACAAAAAACGGGTATCGTAAGGTCTTAAATGGCCTATGTTGCCGAAAAGACTGTGTGTATGTGTGTGTGAATATGAGTGTGAATGGAAAAAGTGTTAAAAAAAAATAAAAAATTCAAGAAAACTTTAAAACTTGCTTTAAATTGAACACAGACAGACAGACACACAGACAGATCATGTTACAAAAACCACTTTTTTAAATTCAGGGGACCTTAAAACGTGCATATCCATCAAAATCTCGACGAATTTTCGACATGAATTTAATACTTTCTAACTATATATATTTCTATAGTGTCTACCATCGATTATGAAAATACTTCGTTCAAAATTCCATACGAATAGTAAAAAATAGGTGAGAATCTGAAAGCAATAGATAAGACCTGAATATTGAATGGATTGAGCACATACTAAAGTCGATACATAAATTCGTGATTCGAACAGAAAGCAATAAGCTGTCACTTTGCATCTGGTTCCAAAGTTGCTATATAATATATAAATATATATTTGTGTGATAGAGAGAGAGAGAGAGTTTTAAAGGGTGCGAGACCGGATTTGTAATATTTCCATTTGAAACACCTTCCCCATCCTGTCAGCCTTTGGTCTGTTTGTGCCACACACTAATTAAGCTCACAGATAAATACTGTTTAATTCTGACGAAATTAGTTTACTGTCAGAGACCAGAGAGAGAGAGAGAGAGAAGGATGCAGTAGCTATGGTGGTTTTCGAGGGTTGAACGGCAACAGGGGTTGTAGCCCCTAGCGCGATGATTCGATTGCCAATGACGTCTATTAGCATTGATTTGATTGGTTTGCGTTCTGAACTTTATTTCTATATATATAATCTGCAATCATGCAGGAAGGAAGGGCATGTTTTGAGAAAAACTCACTTGTTTAATACTATAAATAAATTTAAATATTAAATATATCAAATGAAATATAGTCAACTGTAATTATGTGTTGTTTCACTCTTAATTACAAATATTATTCACCCAATAGTTTGTCCAATATAGGGCCGGGCCGGTCTGAGAGCAAAATGCTGTATGTCCCCCCTGGACCCCCTACTCAGGCGGACTTATGTAGGGGGGAGGTAATTTGGTGGGACTGGCCGCACAGTTTCGGTAATTTAAAGTTGCATTCTGTACTTGTTTACCGGAATATACCGTATATACAAATCAAATTTTTAAGTTTTAATTTTTAAAATTTTATATGAAAATTAATTACCTCCTTTACCCCTCCCCCCTTTGTATGACAATTGTCACGGTTTCGGGACAGGCCGGGTTTTAAACACTTATCCCGGTGTCCCGACCAGTTGTTAAATATGTCCCGGTTTTTAGATCTATACGTCAATGAGTTTCAAATTTCCTCTACTGACTTGAACTCTGCGATAAGATATTTTTGTAGACCTACTATAAATGCAATATATAATTGCAGTTTATTATACTGTACTTTTGTGACAATTTGTGATGATTATACGATTATATTTGAGATATTCAGTAATATTAATGATTTGTAAAAGCCCAATATTTATAAAAGGTACTAAGTGTAACAATAAAAAAATCTAATAAATGAGATGTTTTTTATTTTATTCGCTGGTTTTGAAAAAAAATATAGTAACCCTAATATATATATACTGTATGTTTTATGTATGTCAGACCTATATAAGTTGATGATGGGTATCGATTTATGAGAATGGATAACGTTTCGGAACGGATGTTATGAACTTATTTAATTAAGATCTTGTGATCAGAGTGATATAAATGTATAAAATTTGAATTATTTCTCTTTTGTTTGTATTAACTATATAAATTTGGATACCAAATGGCTTAAATAAGAATGCCTGGACCCAAATATATATATTATTCAAATAATGGTTATCGTATAAATTCTTATATGGCCTAAGTTGCCAAAAAGACTGTGTATCTATGTGAGAATGTGAGTGTGAATGGGAAAGAGTTGTGTGTTTTTTTATTTAAAAAAAAAAAAAAAAAACCTAAATAAATCTCATTCTAATCCTCAAATAAGACTTGAAAAAGGTTGTGGAATAGTTTCCAAAACGTTGACTTTGAAATGATTTTTTTTTATTCATATGGATAATCACCCTTTTTCTTTATATTTTTAATGTCATTTTAAATTTATAAACTAAAAATGGGATCTATATTTTAAAGATTTTATCGTGCAAACTAACCTCTCAAGTGACATTTCTTTTTTAATTGATTGACTATGCATGCAGATAAGTTGCATTTCTTTCAGTTTGTTATTTAAAAATAAATTTTAAATAAATCAAATAATAGTTATTTAATAAAAGACAATTCTATTTTAAATCTGTTTTTTAATGAAAATAAATTCAAAGAATAGAAAGTGGAAAGTTTTATCAATTACCTTATGATTCCTCTCGATTCAATAAAACAAAATCACTTAAAAAAAAAAAACACACTAAATCACTTTAAAAAAAACTGAATCACTATAAAAAAATAACACACTAAATAATACTTAATCACAAGAAAATGAACTTGGCTGTCAAACATGTCAGACTGATGTCAGAGAGTATAGAAATAACGAGACCTGAACGCGACCAAAGAGACGAGAAAACGAAAAACTCATCCATTTCTTTATTACGTCATCAGATCATATGACCCTGAGATTTTTTTAATTTAATACTCATTATAATATTATTTATTTTAAATTATTCATAAAAATTTTTAAATAAAAAATATTTCTGCTTTCTTAGTCTCACCGTTAAGTTACGGGAAAAAAATATAAGTATTGGTAGATAGAATATATTTTTAGAAAAAATAAAATAAAAATCTGGTGTGACTGGACCCTTCGGCAAGAGAAAGTCGTGTACTGTGCTTGTCACACCAGATTTTTTTGTGTTGAGATATATTTAGTTTCCGATAGTAGGGTAATATTTATATTT
>JAKCPI010021061.1:0-19345 GCA_023213315.1 Euborellia annulipes
AGAGAAAGTAAAATTTTAGTATGGTAAAATATTTATATTTTGTTAACATGATACTCCTATCCTTCCAATGAAGTACCAGAGTAAAGTGGTCTTCAGAAGATTTCAATTGCTAAAGGAGAATATACATTTTAAAGAGCATCTAATAAATAATAGATTTATGAATTTTTAATCAAAATCGTTGGAGTGAATTTTGAGAAAATCGAAAAAAACTGAAAAACTCCTAGCTCAATTTCTTCATGCTTTAAATTGAACACACACAGACAGACAGCCCATGTGGCGAAAACCACTTTTTCGGACTCAGGGGACCTCAAAACGTATATATCCATCAAAATCTCGACATTTAATATTTGACATGAATCCACTACTTTCTCTCTCTATATATATTAACATTTACATTTAGGTAAGAGAAAGTAAAAAAAAAAAATATATAAGATGCTCCAGGAGGCATTCTTTTGGTGACCTTTATAAACATATATACGTATAATACAATTTTGATTCCTCAAACATTTGACTTTAATTCAAAAGCTGTTTTTATCAACAACATTAAATTATTATTGAATTGAAACTGAATAATACTATAACAGTTGGCAATATCAGTAGGCAATTATCACAAAAGTGAATTATTATGGTCTATTGAGACTTTAGAGTCCCATATGATTTCAACTCACCACCCCTTAATATGTGATTATTTATCCTTTAACTAGCTATAAAATACGATATAATTTAACTAGCATTTGATTATTGTAGTTTAATGTACGAAAATAATCAATAACTCATATAAGATAAGCAACAATGGTTTTATTATTCTAGAACAGCGGTGTTAAATAGTCCGAATAGTGCAATTGAAAAAGGGTGGGGTGACAGCAAATCTAACAAGTGTCAGAGTATAGAGCGATCTTTAGTCAAGTTTGTGACACAGTCAGGCAGGTGAATGTTTTTTTTTTCTTTAAAAAAACACTCACACTTTTTCCCATTCACACACGCATATTCACAGTCTTTTCGGCAACTTAGGCCATTTAACGATACTCGTTATTTGTAAATATATCTATTGGGGGTCCAGGCACCGAGGTGAATGTTAAAAATCATTAAAAGTGAGTTTTGCAAAATAGGTTTTTTGATTTCAAAAAATTTCTAGTTAGAAGAGGATAAAATTTTCTTTCTATAAGGTACACTGTTTAAACATTATTATTTTTTTATTTATTGTGAAATGTAAAAAAAGAGGAATGCCTTTTTATATTGACAAGTTAAAAGCACGCAATGCTGCTAAATTCCAATTCCCATGGACAGGTAGTAAAATCCCAAGAAATAAAAATTTTTTTATTTCGAGATCGTAAAAAACAATGTTTGAATTTGAAGAGAAAATCTATGAAACAAAACGAGAGACATGGATAGATTATTAGAAAAATTATTATCGGGTTTGAAAACGACTGATAGTGATAGTATTATAAGAATAAATAAATATATAGGATGGATTGAGCGGGACAAAAAAAAAAAGAATCTAATATTTAATGGGCAAGTTGATCAGAGTAACAATGGCATAGTTTCTAAAAAATAAACAATTTACCCAATTTAGGCTGAACGCACACCAATTGAGCAAAACGCTCTTCAAGAGCAAAACGTTTTGCTCAATGCCAACGCATACCGATAAGGCAAAATGTTTTACAATTCAGCAAAATGTTTTGTCATTGAGCATTTTTTCCTAATCGGTGTGCGTTGGCATTTTTTGCTCAATGGCAGAACATTTTGTCCAAAGCCAACGTACACCGATTGAGCAAAACGCTCAATGGTAAAACATTTTGTTCAATGATGTCGAATCATGCTCAATTGTGTTTTGCCTCCTCCGTGTGCGATGACCCATAGAAAAGCATTGAAAAAACAGTTTTAGGCACGATTAGTCAAAAACGTTTTGTTCAAGATCGTTTTTGCTCAATTGGTATGCGTTCAGCCTTAGATGCAATTTGTAACTTTAAGCGTGTTGGTTCACTAGCTAATAAAAATTAAACAAAATAGTTTGTTAGCTTTGGGCGTGGATGAGGAATTTATAAAATAACGTCCTACTTCCTACTCAAGAGGTTATAAATTTACATCTATCTATACCGATATTTACTGTAGATCCAATATCACTAATAAAAACTAAACATCATTTTATTTTATTAAAATATATATATATATAGAAGGAAATTAGATTAATTATGATTTACCAATTAATCTTGTTTGATTAGAATCCTAATATTAGATCATTCATTTACCATTAATTTGCCTCTGTTTGATTCGAGCATGATTTGAAATTTAAATTGATATAATGACGTCATCATCACTTTAGATAAAAATCTTTTAGAAAATTAAACCTAGTAGCCTAATTGATTATTAAAAAATCTGGCCTGGCTGGCCGCGTCGATTTTTTGTGTCGAGATACCGTATAATTAGTTTCTGTCAATAGATTAGAATTCAAGAAATGCACTCGGGCATGGTGTAGTTGGTAGCGCGCCTGCCTTGTATACCAAGGGTCGAGGGATCGGATCCGAGGCCATTTGGATACCAAATGGCTTAAATAAGAATGCCTGTACCCCCAATAGATATATATTGACAAAAAACGGGTATCGTAAGGTCTTAAATGGCCTAAGTTGCCGAAAAGACTGTATGTATGTGTGTGTGAATATGAGTGTGAATGGAAAAAGTGTTCAAAAAAAATAAAAAATTCAAGAAAACTTTAAAACTTGCTTTAAATTGAACACAGACAGACAGACACACAGACAGATCATGTTACAAAAACCACTTTTTTAAATTCAGGGGACCTTAAAACGTGCATATCCATCAAAATCTCGACGAATTTTCGACATGAATTTAATACTTTCTAACTATATATATATTTCTATAGTGTCTACCATCGATTATGAAAATACTTCGTTCAAAATTCCATACGAATAGTAAAAAATAGGTGAGAATCTGAAAGCAATAGATAAGACCTGAATATTGAATGGATTGAGCACATACTAAAGTCGATACATAAATTCGTGATTCGAACAGAAAGCAATAAGCTGTCACTTTGCATCTGGTTCCAAAGTTGCTATATAATATATAAATATATATTTGTGTGATAGAGAGAGAGAGAGAGAGTTTTAAAGGGTGCGAGACCGGATTTGTAATATTTCCATTTGAAACACCTTCCCCATCCTGTCAGCCTTTGGTCTGTTTGTGCCACACACTAATTAAGCTCACAGATAAATACTGTTTAATTCTGACGAAATTAGTTTACTGTCAGAGACCAGAGAGAGAGAGAGAGAGAAGGATGCAGTAGCTATGGTGGTTTTCGAGGGTTGAACGGCAACAGGGGTTGTAGCCCCTAGCGCGATGATTCGATTGCCAATGACGTCTATTAGCATTGATTTGATTGGTTTGCGTTCTGAACTTTATTTCTATATATATAATCTGCAATCATGCAGGAAGGAAGGGCATGTTTTGAGAAAAACTCACTTGTTTAATACTATAAATAAATTTAAATATTAAATATATCAAATGAAATATAGTCAACTGTAATTATGTGTTGTTTCACTCTTAATTACAAATATTATTCACCCAATAGTTTGTCCAATATAGGGCCGGGCCGGTCTGAGAGCAAAATGCTGTATGTCCCCCTGGACCCCCTACTCAGGCGGACTTATGTAGGGGGGAGGTAATTTGGTGGGACTGGCCGCACAGTTTGGGTAATTTAAAGTTGCATTCTGTACTTGTTTACCGGAATATACCGTATATACAAATCAAATTATTAAGTTTTAATTTTTAAAATTTTATATGAAAATTAATTACCTCCCCTTTACCCCCTCCCCCCCTTTGTATGACAATTGTCACGGTTTTGGGACAGGCCGGGTTTTAAACACTTATCCCGGTGACCCGGCCAGTTGTTAAATATGTCCCGGTTTTTAGATCTATACGTCAATGAGTTTCAAATTTCCTCTACTGACTTGAACTCTGCGAAAAGATATTTTTGTAGACCTACTATAAATGCAATATATAATTGCAGTTTATTATACTGTACTTTTGTGACAATTTGTGATGATTATACGATTATATTTGAGATATTCAGTAATATTAATGATTTGTAAAAGCCCAAAATTTACAAAAGGTATTAAGTGTAACAATAAAAAATCTAATAAATGAGATGTTTTTTATTTTATTCGCTGGTTTTGAAAAAATATAGTAACCCTAATATATATATACTGTATGTTTTATGTATGTCAGGCCTATATAAGTTGATGATGGGTATCGATTTATGAGAATGGACAACGTTTCGGAACGGATGTTATGAACTTATTTAATTAAGATCTTGTGATCAGAGTGATATAAATGTATAAAATTTGAATTATTTCTCTTTTGTTTGTATTAACTATATAAATTTGGATACCAAATGGCTTCAATAAGAATGCCTGGACCCAAATATATATATTATTCAAATAATGGTTATCGTATAAATTCTTATATGGCCTAAGTTGCCAAAAAAGACTGTGTATCTATGTGAGAATGTGAGTGTGAATGGGAAAGAGGTGTGTGTTTTTTTATTTAAAAAAAAAAAAAAAACCTAAATAAATCTCATTCTAATCCTCAAACAAGACTTGAAAAAGGTTGTGGAATAGTTTCCAAAACGTTGACTTTGAAATGATTTTTTTTTATTCATATGGATAATCACCCTTTTTCTTTATATTTTTAATGTCATTTTAAATTTATAAACTAAAAATGGGATCTATATTTTAAAGATTTTATCGTGCAAACTAACCTCTCAAGTGACATTTCTTTTTTAATTGATTCACTATGCATGCAGATAAGTTGCATTTCTTTCAGTTTGTTATTTAAAAATAAATTTTAAATAAATCAAATAATAGTTATTTAATAAAATACAATTCTATTTTAAATCTGTTTTTTAATTAAAATAAATTCAAAGAATAGAAAGTGGAAAGTTTTATCAATTACCTTATGATTCCTCTCGATTCAATAAAACAAAATCACTTAAAAAAAAAACACACTAAATCACTTTAAAAAAAAACTGAATCACTATAAAAAAATAACACACTAAATAATACTTAATCACAAGAAAATGAACTTGGCTGTCAAACATGTCAGACTGATGTCAGAGAGTATAGAAATAACGAGACCTGAACGCGACCAAAGAGACGAGAAAACGAAAAAAACTCATCCATTTCTTTATTACGTCATCAGATCATATGACCCTGAGATTTTTTTAATACTCATTATAATATTATTTATTTTAAATTAATCATAAAAATTTTTAAATAAAAAATATTTCTGCTTTCTTAGTCTCACCGTTAAGTTACGGGAAAAAAATATATATTGGTAGATAGAATATATTTTAGAAAAAATAAAATAAAAATCTGGTGTGACTGGACCCTTCGGCAAGAGAAAGTCGTGTACTGTGCTTGTCACACCAGATTTTTTGTGTTGAGATATATTTAGTTTCCGATAGTAGGGTAATATTTATATTTTGTTACCATGGCAACAATTTCTCCTATCTTTTTCCTATGAAGCGCTATGAAATTCAAGGGTAAAGTGGTCTTCAGAAGATTTAAATGGGCCCCCCGGTTTGGGGGTGGTGGGGTGCGCCCCCCCCCCCTCCCCCACCCCGGGGGGTCCCCCCCCGGCCCCCCGGTTTTTTTTTTTCCCCTTTTTGGTTCCCGGGTTTTTTTGAAAAAATTACCCCCCCCCCAATATAATTTTTTATATCCATTTTTTCCTCCATCTTTTTTTGCGTGGCTTTGGCTGGGGAGGGGGTGGGGGGTGGGTGTGGGTGGGGGGGGTGGGGGAGAAGGGGGAGTGTTTTTAAAAAAAAAAAAAAAAAAAAAGATTTAAATGGCTAAATAAGAATATACATTTGAAAGAGCATCTAAAATATAATTGATTTTTGAATTTTAAACAAAATCGTTGGACCTAATTTTGAGAAAATCGAAAAAATCAGAAAAAATATATCAGTAAAGTACTAGTACTTTGTGGCTGATTTTGATCAAAACTTATTTTCACGCCTCAGGGGGGTGCCTAACTTAAATATAAACACACACATACACACAGACAGACCATGTCGCTAAAACCAAGGTGCTAAAACCACTTTTTTCTATTCAGGGGACCGCAGACTAAACAATCAATATAATTTTATACCAAATAGAATAAATAAATGTGCCTGGATCATTATATTTATAAAATAATTGTTTAAAATCTATATAGGCTAGTCTGATACAGAGAGATTAAAAAAAATATAGGGTAAGAGAAAGTAATAAAATTAAAAAATCTGGTGTCACTGGTGTCTCTTATCTTCGGCTAATCGAAAGTTGTGTTCTGTTTGTGAGTCGAGATATATTTAGTTTTCACCTATATACATGTATTAGAATTCAAGATGTAAAATTTTTTGTCTCATTCTGATATCTGATCTCGATCATATGCTACGTTCTAGTCAGGTTCTAGTGAGCAAAATTTTTCAGCTTCCTTTTGAAAATTTGTAAATTTTTATGAGAGATTCAAATCAAAATATTTACTCTATCTCTTTATAAAAATACGTTTGAATAGCCTATAAATTTGAATTTTATCCTAGAATATAAAATTTAATTTTTTTTTATATATATAAAAATAACAACTCCCTTTAGTATTGTTTGAAAATGATTTAATAAATAAAAATAAAAATCGTTAATGCAAATTGTATATAGGGACCGTGCGTCTAGACCTTTGCGCCAACTAGTGGCAATCATCTTAATTAGTCGGGGGATTTGTTAAATATTTAACATGTGATTTATTTTTGAATAATTATTAAGTAAATATATTGAGATTATTTGAAGTTTGTCGACTTTAAGAAAAAATTGCTGTATCCGTGGCTGTAATAATACATCACTTCAGAAACCTGGAATGGATGTGAAAGTGAAATTTTATAAATTTCCAGATAGCCACATGAAAATAGCAAAACGTAAACAGTGAATAAAAACAGTAAAAAATTATGTCCAAGTCCAAAATTAATTACAAATATATTACATAATTAAAATGAATTTTGAGATTAAACTCGACGCATGTAAATAACTCATTTTGTTAACCAGGTTCTTAATATTTATGACATTTATTTCATAATAAAAACTTAACCTTAAAACTTTTTTTTTCGATTTCAGAGAAAACCCAAAAGACTGGGTACCAAATCAAAATTCGAGAATTTGTAGTAATACTCATTTTATAAACAACGAAAAATCGGAACATCCGTCTTATATTCCCTCGATTTTTACTGGAAGCAAAAATATTTTTAAAAAATATACAATCCTTGTGAGGTATCCGGCTATTAAAAATTCGTGAATTACTAAAAGCTGCTAGTACTAATAAATAATAAACTAATAAGTACTAATAAATCCCTCTTTTTGGTCACAAATACCTATTCACCCCAGAAGAAGTAGATGAAACATAACCTGCAACATTGCTTCTGTAAGGATACATATTGAACGAATTAAGAACTTTAAAATTTTATCTAAAGTTCCAAATTCATTATTTCCTCATATTGATGAGATAGTTGATGAGAACTTGAATATAAAACGAATGATTTGGATTTAAATGTGACTTTGACGCTTATGACACTTTCAAAAGAATTTGTTTTTTTCAACTACCGCATAGACATGATTTGAGTTGAATATTTTTTTCTCTTTTTCATCATTGTGGCCGCGTATAATATTACTGACAACTAGTTGAAATCAGTATTTTATTATTTTTTCCATTTTTTAAAATATTTTATGTTGTTTGCAATGAATGTTTACATTCCACAAAGTTTGTCAAAAGAACACTAGACAGCGCTTACTTAGGCTATAGTGCTGCCTCTATGTTTCACGCACGATCCCTATACATACGCATTTTGTTGTTATGCTTTTAGGATTTAACTTTTCATTTAATAAAAAACCTATATATATATAATGAATAATTAATTTAAAAAATAGATACATTCATAAAGAATATTTATAAACAAAAGTGCACACAAAAAAAACATTTAAATCTCAATCAAACACATAAATTGGACATAAATATTTTAAACATCAATTAAAATTCTAAACAATTAACAAACACGAAAAGGCAAAAAAAGTGTAACCCCTTTGTGCAAAATGGTGTGTATTTTATTGATATTAATTGTCTCTTGAATGGTTCTTCCGTTGTTCTCTGTGTATGTTAATTAGTTTTTGTAAGTGTTCGCAAGTATATTGAACAGGCTTCTATCGTCTATATGGAATAAGTTAAAGAAGCTCAACTACTGAATCTATTAGACTCTGAGAAAAGACTGTTTCTAAAATGTTAATAGTTTTATAACATCGTCTAAACAAAACATCTATGTATAACACCTTTGAAAAGTTTTCCTAACTCTCTTTCTTTCTAATGAAATTGTTTTAATAACTAGAAACAAAACTTACTTAAAAAAAAAAAGAAAAAAAAACTAAAATTAATGATAGTGCTGTAATTGTGAATATTCCTGGATATTGGACAGAAGCGGACAAAATTGTTACCTTCTGATTAGTGAAACATTTTTAATAAAAAAAATAATATGTATATAATTTTTCTATGATTGTGGGTCCCAGGTCCTTCAGGATCCCCCGTAAAAAGAACGTTTTTTTGATTTTTTTTATATTGAATGTTTAGAATATAAAAAAAAAAAAAAAAATTTCATGTTTCTAAAGAAAGTTTTAATATTCTTACATATATTTCTTCACATTCCTGATAAAGAAACGAAAGCTTTCCTTTCATCATTTATATAAAAAAAAATTTGCTATCAATATTTTAGAAAAACTCCCTTTAAAAGCACAAAGCGTTGGATTTATTTATAATTTTCTTTTGATCAAAAGATTTGTTTGGATTTTTTTTATCTCAGCCAAAAACATCGGAGATGCAAAAAGGGGCGCCTCGCATTATTTTTGCCTAGCGTCGAGGTGAAATCAAAAAAATGCGCCTCGCTTTTCTGATTTATATAAAAGCTAGGAAATATTTTCACTTAAATAAAACCCCTACAGAATTTTATTTGTTTCATATATCCTCGCTTTTATATAAATCAGAAAAGCGAGGCGCATTTTTTTGATTTCACCTCGACGCTAGGCAAAAATAATGCGAGGCGCCCCTTTTTGCATCTCCGATGTTTTTGGCTGAGATTTCACTTCTTTTTGTGAAATATTACATGAAAATATTATTTATTAATTTTTGTTTATTAAATATTAAGTTATCCCATGAATAGATCTTTTAATATGCATTCCAAACAGTAAAAAATAAATACATCGTTTGGTATCCATTCGAAACGATAAACATAGGATTTCACCAAATTTTATAAAATTTTAGGTTTTTTATTTTTGTTATGTTGGTAGAATGTAAATACATCGTTTGGTATCCATTCGAAACGATAAACATAGGATTTTACCAAATTTTATAAAATTTTAGGTTTTTTATTTTTGTTATGTTGGTAGAATGTAAATACATCGTTTGGTATCCATTCGAAACGATAAACATAGAATTTTACCAAATTTTATAAAATTTTAGGTTTTTTATTTTTGTTATGTTGATAGAATGTAAATACATCGTTTGGTATCCATTCGAAACGATAAACATAGGATTTTACCAAATTTTATAAAATTTTAGGTTTTTTATTTTTGTTATGTTGGTAGATTGTAAATACATCGTTTGGTATCCATTCGAAACGATAAACATAGGATTTTACCAAATTTTATAAAATTTTAGGTTTTTTATTTTTGTTATGTTGGTAGATTGTAAATACTTCGTTTGGTATTCATTCGAAACGATAAACATAGGATTTCACCAAATTTTATAAAATTTTAGGTTTTTTATTTTTGTTATGTTGGTAGAATGTAAATACTTCGTTTGGTATTCATTCGAAACGATAAACATAGGATTTCACCAAATTTTATAAAATTTTAGGTTTTTTATTTTTGTTATGTTGGTAGCACTCCTTCTTATCACGTTAATCTATTTCTATCTGAATGGATCTATCCTAAAAAATTTTTGTTCCATTAGGGATGAAAATTACTAATAATAATATATATGTTCCTAGATGACGTCATCAGGGAGCAAAATAGTTAGAATTGTCTTTTCGCCATGTTAAAGATAGGACAAATTTGAAATTTTGAATACCTCTCAAAAAGTCACTTTTGATCCAAAATGAAATTTTATATCAAAGGTATCGGGTTTTTGATAGTATCTATTTGTATTTTAAATTTCATCCAAATCGGTCCAGCAGGGAAACCTGTAGCTTTGTCTAAAAATTTGAAAATTGAAGAAAAGAATGAAAAAAAAGGAAAAATAAGAGACTAACTTTTGACCTTCCGAAATCGGCAAAATCTCAACTTTGAGCCTCTGCCATTCTTTTTGGCACCGGAATTTTTTTTTGAATTCGTGCTCAAAATAATCCTTATTTATTCTAGTTTAATATAAAAAAAATTTGGCTCCGATATCTTAAAAACTTTTTGAGATATTCGCCCAGAAAGAGAAAAGTTTCTCAAAAAAAATTTTTTCACGTCCCTATCTTTTATTAAGGATTTAAAATCATTCTTGATAATATAGTCTAGGGACGACTCGTCCATCTAAATGCAATGGGCCATTGGCATCTATTGGAATGTCAACTAAATGGTAGTATTAAGAGTTTCTTTGCTTTCTTTTGCTTTTCACATGCTCGGCGACGAGTCGCTCCCGCGACTCTTGATTTCAAAAAGGAAAGACTTTCTAACTCCAATAACAATGAGGAATGTAAAGCTCAAAAACTTAATCATTTTTTATTTTATTTCCCTTTCGATCTGTTATCCAACTCTTTATTTATTTATTTTTTGCATGAAGAAAATGGTTGGTGCCAAAATATCGTCAAAAAAAAGAATGTTTTGCCCGTTTTCTTCTTTGTTTCTAGCCCTTTTTCATTCAGATTGACTCTATTTTATAATATATATTATTAAATTAAGAGAACCCTTATTTTTAATTGAAGAAATAAAACTTAAAATTTTCAGTTTCACATCCAAACAAAACGGAATATTGTTCAGTGTTATTAATATTATTCAAAGAAATCTATATATATATATATGACAGGAGAAGAAACAGGTTCAGCCAAAAAATAAAAGCCTCCGATTTAATACAATTTAATGAGACGTTTCGGGGGAATTTTATTTACCCATTTTCAGTCCTTGAAAATTTTTAAAAGTCCCGGAGTTGGTCAATAGGGCAATACTTGTAAATTTATGTATCATATGTCCTGGCGATGTGGGCCATCGTATTTATTTAATGAAAATCATTCTCACTCATCGTATTTATTTAGTGAGAATGATTCTCACTAAATAAATTTCTCTTTCTCTCCTGTATATAGAAAAACAGCCACTGACTCTTCATTGATTTATATATATATATATGAAACAACAAGACCCAGCAGTCTTCCTTAGGCTGGTTTCACACGGGGCGGATTTGAGGTAACTATTTGATTCCACTAGTTTAATCAACTAGTCCCCATGGGAGTATGGCGAATATTCAACCCATTCCCAAAAAAGGTGACTCCTCTCTTCCCAGCAACTATCGCCCAATCGCAATAACCTCCCTACTATCCAAAATTATGGAAAAAGCCCTCAACATTCAAATTTTAAATCATCTGGAACATTGTGGAATGATGAATGATAGGCAATATGGTTTCAGGCATGCTCGTTCGACTGGGGATATTTTGAGCTTTGTCACACACCTCTGGAACAAAGCCATGGAAATGAAAGGGGAAACTATTGCAGTTGCTCTTGACATTTCGAAGGCTTTCGATCAGGTATGGCATAAAAATCTTTATGCTAAACTTCCATCTTTTGGCCTATCCTCTGAGCTGTGCCAGTGGATCAAGAGCTTTCTAACGGAGCGAAAGATCTCGGTTGTAGTCGACGGTGTGTCTTTTATTCCGCATTCAATCAACGCAGGTGTTCCCCAGGGTTCTGTCCTCTCTCCCACCCTATTCCTTATGTACATTAACGATCTCATGTGAGTAACCTCCAACCCAATTCATTGCTTTGCTGATGACAGTACCCTGCACTCAGTCAGGACTGGTGAAACCTCATCCACTGGTCGTCTGGGGGGCTGTGTCGTCGATAAATGATGATCTTGGTCTCTTGGAGGAATGGGGAAACCTCAATCAACTAAAATTCAATTCCTAAAAAACCCAATGTTGTTTAATTTCTAGACAAAAAAATAGGATTTGCCCTCCCCTTATTTACAGCAATAATAGTCTCGAGTTCAAAGATTCTGTTCTGGGAGTGACAGTTACATCTGATCTCTCCTGGAGCAACCACATCTCTTCTGTGGTTAAATCTACCGCAAGGAAATTGGGTTTCCTATTCAAAACGAAGCGTTACTTTTCCTCCCAACAACTCCTAATCCTCTATAATGCCCAAATTCAGCCGTGTCTTGAATATTGTTCCGGGGGGGGGGGGGGGGGGGCACCTTTGGCGAGGGGCGTCGAAAGACGCTCTCTCCTCCTTGGAAGCCATACAGAGGCGTGCAATTAGACAGATAGGTGATTCTACCCTTACTGCATCCCTACAGTCAATAGATCATAGAAGAAGAGTATCTGCACTATCTCTCTTCTACAGGTATTACCATGGACAATGCTCTACCGAATTAAAATCAATTATCCCACCCATTGCAACATATTCAGGAACACAAGAGAGGCATCTTCCCAGCATCCCTATGCTGTTGATCTCAGAGCAGTAATAGATCTATCTATCTATCTATCTATCTGTTCAGATCACGACTAACAGAACAAATCAATTTCATTCTTCCTTTGTCCCCATGACCTCCCGTGATTGGAACAAGCTCCCTACGTCTATCTTCCCCAAAACCTACAATCTTCAGACTTTCAAGTCTAACCTCAACAGGCATCTTCTCAGTTGCCGCAGTTGAGTTTCCCCTTTATGCTTCTCCTTTTGTTTTTATTTTCTTCCTGGCTGCATGTGACTATTGGTCATTATAGGTCTTCGGACCTTATGCACCCATTCCAAAAAAAAAAAAAAAAATTACATTGGACTGGTATCAAATTCAATTGAAATATATTGTCACATGAGATGGGTTGCGAACCTGCGACCATTAGTACAAATGACCAGCACGCTAACCACTACACCAGTGTTTTACAAATTGAGTCCGATGATTTTATTTAAGCCATTTGGATTCCAAATGACTTTTTATATATTTTATAAAATGTGTATATATGGATCATCGATCCATATGTTGTCCTGGTCAACTCAAACAGGCTTGAAACATGCTATCATCAGTGGCGTACCGAGGGGGGGGGGGCGAGGGGGGCGGTCCGCCCCAGGCCCCGAGCCGGCATAGGCCCCCATATATTTATAAAAAAAAAATTTTATGAAAATTTCTCTTTGAGAGACCCCGGGGCCCTCAGAGCTCATGTAAAAACGGAAAAATTTAGATAAAAAAAAAATAAAAATAAAAAATTTAATGAAAATTTCTCTTTGAGAGACCCCGGGGCCCTCAGGGCTCATGTAAAAACAGAAAAATTTAGATAAAAAAAAAAAAACAAAATTTAATAAAAGTTTTTCTTTGAGAGGCCCCGTGGCCCTTGAGGTTCAGGGATATACGGTATTTTAAAAATACTCTTGTGTATGGAGCATGGACGTACCCAGCGAGGAGCAGGGGGCAGCTGCCCTCCTGGACGAACATGATTTGCCCCCCCCCCCCCCTAGCTTAATCCTGGGTACGCCCATGGTATGGAGGAGAGGGATATTTAAAGATGAGCACGCCCCAAAAAAAAAATTCAATATAAGGCCCCCTCTTCTAGTGCCGCCCCAGGCCCCCAACTGCCTCGGTCTGTCATAATACAAAAGAACGACACTTGGTTGCCGCCTCCGAGCCAGGTGATGTTTGGCGCGCGCGCCAGCCCCCTCTAGAGTTGATAATATGATTTAAAAAAAAAACGCAGGAGGTAGATTTGAACTCGCGAAGTTTGGTTGCGTGAGATTGGAAAAAAATAGATAGTTTGAGGACAGATTAACCACCTGAGCCAAACTTTAATTAATCAACATAGGAGAAAATAAGCCATATAAGAAACATGAAATAAAAGAAGTATTAAAAAAATTTTAATATTCCACATATGATATATCATTTTTCTTTAATTTTTATGCGGATTAATAATTTATAATCTAAATTTCAAAAGCTTGCATAGTTTTCAAATTATTCAATGGACAAACGTCAGATTGTTTATGCCTTAATGTAATTAAACCAAAAACTCTTTCTAACATATGATACATGTCATTAATTCTTGAATTCCCCCTGATTCCAGAGAACTAAAGCCCTTTTAATTATATGATCTAATTTGGGAGTTATTGGCGATCAAAGTTAAGCTTATTTTCGACCTTAATGACATCAGCACACTCAATTCTATGTTATCGAAAAAAGCTTATTTAGCATTTTCTGATCAAAACCAAATTTTTACCAGAGATTTACAATTAAAAAATGAGTTTTTTTCTAAAGTTTCATTGAGATTGGTAAAGAAATAAATAAAATATTGACTATTTTGTAAATTGAGTTTTAGAATTGGGATCTCAGTTGCAAGCCTAGACCCGGTTCACAGAGCGCTCTCTTTACCAATCCGGGATCCCAAATTCTAAAACTCAATTTACAAAATAGTCAATATTTTATTTATTTCTTTACCAATCTCAATGAAACTTTAGAAAAAAACTCATTTTTTAATTATAAATCTCTGGTAAAAATTTGGTTTTGATCAGAAAATGCTAAATAAGCTTTTTCGATAATATAGAATTGTGAGTGTTGATGTCATGTTGTTGTTGATGTTAAGGTCGAAAATAAGCTTAACTTTGATCGCCAATAACTCCCAAATTAGATCATATAATTAAAAGGGCTTTAGTTCTCTGGAATCAGGGGGAATTCAAGAATTAATGACATGTATCATATGTTAGAAAGAGTTTTTGGTTTAATTACATTAAGGCATAAACAATCTGACGTTTGTCCATTGAATAATTTGAAAACATGCAAGCTTTTGAAATTTAGATTATAAATTATTAATCCGCATAAAAAGTAAAGAAAAATGAAATATCATATGTGGAATATTAAAATTTTTTTAATACTTCTTTTATTTCATGTTTCTTATATGGCTTAATTTCTCCTATGTTGATTAATTAAAGTTTGGCTCAGGTGTTTAATGTGTCCTCAAACTATCTATTTTTTTCCAATCTCACGCAACCAAACTTCGCGAGTTCAAATCTACCTCCTGCGTTTTTTTTTTTAAATCATATTATCAATTTCCTTTTATTTTTAATGCTAATTTATAATTTCATTTATCTGTCATTATAACGAGAGAAAGGATTTGTGGATTATAAATTTTGGTAACCTTAGGTTTAGAGAATTTTTGACAAATTTTTAAATAACTTTTTTTTTATTTATGTTGGCATGAAGGCCACAATTTTAACCAAATGCGCTGGCTGGAGTTGGAGAACTAATCTATCTATGACTAATCTAGAGGAGCAAATGAGCAGGGTATTATCGCAAGTTAGACACTTGCCACAGGCGTTTCATACCCTTGTTACGGCACTGCATATCGTGATCTCGATACATATTTAATTTATCATGGGACTATTTTATTTAACTTATTCCCTCATTTAATTGTGTGCGCATTGATATAAATTCCTTAACACACAGTCAGCAAGTTACAAACAGCTGTTTGTTTTCTGTTTGATTTGTCCAATTCATAATTTATCTTTAATAATATAACTAATTATGGAAATTACATTTGGAGACGTAAACCAGCTTTTATTGATATTTCACTAACATCATCAAAATTTAAGGCAAATATTTTTTATAATTATTATCATTATTATTTATTTATTTATCTTGGTTTCTCAAACTTGTCCAGCTATCATCGACGCCCCTAAAACAAAAGGTAAATTTTTTTTAAATTATCCATTTAATTCTCTTATTTATAGGAGATATACAGTATATCTTGATTTTAATTTTTTTACTTTTTTGATTTAATGTTTTGAAGAAGCCATCATCCAATCTCGATTTATTTTGTTCTCTCTTTATTACTATTTTCAAAGCTAGTTATATTTTTATTTCAATTTCATTAATTAAAAACCTCTTGCTCGTTTACTCCAAGCTTTATTATTCCTCTCCTAAGAGAGTTTTAAATTCTATTAATTTCTATAAATAATTTTTTAGAGTATTTATTTTAAAACAAGGTAGTTTTTCATTGATTAAAAAAAGGAAATTAAATTTCGCTTTCTCTAAAACATTAGCCATAATCAAGGCTGGTTAGAAAAGGATGCTTTCAAATTAGCAGCGATTAGAAGGGGTCCTGCCCTTTGCTTGCCTGGATAAGCAATTAGGGAAAAAACTGCAAAAGCCCTTTAATTGTTTTGATAAAATTGAACTTAATTTCAATTAGAAACAAAATCTGAAATATATCTATAAGTTGAAAATAAAAATATGAATTGAAAATTAAACACCTTAACAAAAAATTCAATGTCATATTTCAAAAAATAATTTAATTTCCTTTTATTGCTTTATTCAATCTGTGTATAGGTACAAAACTGAATTTCCATTTGAATTGTAGAATGATAAAAAGTACCGTTTGCTCTAGTTTACTCTTATTTGAGATCATCCCTGGGCGATCACCCAGCTTGTCCCGATCATTACTGTTCATATAATATAAAGGCTTTTTCAAGAATTATTTAAAAAAAAATTATTATTTTTTATTGTCTATTGAAACGAATCTCGACTTTGAATGTAAGTAAATTTTATTTGTTCTATTATAAAAAGTATTGTGATTTCTTGTCACACAATTTTTTTTTATCTTAAAATATTTTTTTTTTATATTTAATCAGTTTTTCTCTTTGTAATATTTTTGTTGAAATACCTTCTATGTTTCGGCTTTTATAAATTAAAAAAAAAAATTAAATGGCCTGGTTTTGTTAAATTTTTAACAATAATATTTTCTTTGAAATGGGCATAAAAATATGAAAAAAATGTTGAAAGTCAGGAAATTCATGAGAAAAAACGTCTTTGTTTAAATATCCGGGAAAACCTCTCTTCATAATAATTAAAATAAAAATAATTTAATTGGAAACAATTTATGGGACTTTAGGCCTTTTAAAGAATATCGTCTAGAAAAACATATATGTTAATAGAGTTGTTATTTATTCGTTTATTACAGGACCTAATCCTGGTTGAGCCACTATCTTCATCTTCCTTGGCTTTGCACGACTCCACCACAACAATGTCTCCATTCAGCTCTACCAGCCAAGCGCCACTCTGCCACTTAGCATTCTGCCAATTTCTGCGTGATGTTGAGGACTATTGCTTTTTAAGAGGTCCCAATGGGCACGGGGTCAGTATATATAGAGTGGCTATTTTAGGCCGGGTCCAGACGATGTTACGCTCGTCTGGACCCGGCCTTGCCATTGGAACCTGAGGGGTGCTTACATCATACTCCCTCTCGCCGTAGGCGGTTTGACTATCCACACTGATGATGATCCATTGCCTCAGTTCTCGGTTCTTCCTGTCTGAAAAATTCCCTTGATTCGTCATGGAGATCGTTTTCGGGAGCTTATGAATTTTTTTAAACAGAGGGGAAGTTGCTGTTGATGTTATGGAATGGAAAAAAAGCAACTACAGTGAGGGACAATTTCAAGTCCCACCCATGCGTTTTCTACTGGTGATTATTTCATTGTTTAAAAAAAAAAATTATATATTTTTTAATGGAAACTTTCATGGTCCAAACCGAAAAAATTTCCAATAAAGATTTTCATTTTCTTTTATAAAAACAATGAAATAATCATATGTAAAAATCGCATGGGTGGGACTTAATATTGACTCTCACTGTACAGGTGCAGCAAATAAAGAGAGCCTTTTGATGCCAAATGCCGAAAAGGAGACGTTTCGGACAAAGGGGTGGGAGGGGGGATAGGATAAACACCAAAACCACCTCTGGTTGCGCTAGTGAATCTCAAAGAATACACACCTAATTTCAAAAATTCATATTCAACACTTCAATGATGAATTTATGTTAGAATCAGATTTCTTTACTAGCTCATAATTTGGTATCAAACTGAAAATTTTGCTCCCTTTTACGACGCGACAACGAGCACTTGACAACTCCCGCCTATATATATATATATATAATAAAATTAAATATAAATAATCCGCTTCGAATTATGAAATCCTAGTAATTAGTTTCTTTATTTTAATTTTGCCAAATTCCTTTTCGAAAAAAAGATAAGATTAAAATAGGGACGAGTAAACCTTTAGAAAATTGATTCGCTCTAAAACGAAACGTATATTTCTTTTGAAAATGACTAATAGCTTTCTCTCTATACGATTGGGGGGGAGGGATATTGAAATATATCAATAACAGATTGAAGCTATCAGAAGCTTCTGACAAGCCCTTAAAGAGAATACAATGGCCTATGGACATGAGGATTATTGAAAGTATGAGAGAAGTTTAATCAAGAAGTTTTCTGATTTTTTCATAAAATATTCTTCTAAATGAATTAAGATAATTTTAATTCTATTTTAAATTTATTTATTTTTTTTAGATTAAAGGAAACTGTTTTGAAGAAGCAACTCAATTAAGGAAAACATTCTCAAGCAAACAAAATCGACTAAAAAGATCATTAAGAATTCCAAGAACAAAAATAATAAAAATCAGATTTTCTAATGAGGTAAATATTTTTCAAATTAGATGAGATTTTTGAGGGTGTTTTTAGAAGCTAACCTTAATTATTCCAATTAGGTATGGCAATTTTTCAGTAGATCTTTGTTTTTATATATATATAAAATCCGATATATCGATTTGCCAAATTATATAAAATTATTCAATATTTACCTGTTTGTTATTCGACCTAGGTAATGAATCGTCAACAATATGTCGATATCGATTTATTGCTTGCCGAAAGCACACAGAAAACAGACAAGACAAGATATTTCGTAGCAGGCAGAAATATTTTGTTTGGGGCGCTCTATTAACAAGGTTTAAATCACACACTGGGCAAGCCATGCGACACAGTCCAATCTTATATTATCTGGACAATTAGAAATAGCAGTGGCGGATTAAGATAATATAAGGCTCATGGGGGCCTACTTACTACTTATAACAGGGGCGTATATAGAAATTTTTTTCGGGGGAGGGGGGCGAACTCAAAAATTTTTCTGGGGAAAATTTTTTTTTTTAAGAAACTAGATTTTTTTTTCACACGAAATTTTTTGCGGAACATTTTTTCCTTTGCGGAACCAAAGTTTTCCATCCTGGGGAAAAATTTGTTGCGCTGATGTCTGTATATCTCTATATATGCAT
>JAKCPI010021062.1:0-11584 GCA_023213315.1 Euborellia annulipes
GTGACTGGCGCACAGCACACAACTTTCTCTTACCTTCGGTAATCGAAAGTTGTGTTCTGTGCTTGTCACACCAGATTTTTTGTGTCGACATGTATTTAGTTTCCGACAGTACGGTACATTCGATTTTCAAGATGTAAAATTTATAAGTATGGCAAAATATTTATATTTTGTTACCATGGCAACCATTTCTCCTATCTTTTCTATGTAGTACAGGAGTAAAGTGGTCTTCAGAAGATTTCAATCACAAAATGAAAATATACATTTTAAAGAGCATCTAAAAAATAATTGATTTTTGAATTTAAAAAAAAATCGTTGGAGCAAATTTTGAGAAAATCGAAAAAACTGAAAAAGTGCATCAGTAAAGTACTAGTACTTTTTGGCCGATTTTGTTCAAAAGCTTCGTGTCACGTCCCATGGGGGTGCCTAACTTAAATATAACATTTCAACCTCCTAGCTCTTTTCGTTCTTGAGATATTTTGTTCACAGACACACACACACACAGACACACACACAGACACACACACACACACACAGACAGACCATGTCGCGAAAATCACTTTTTTGGATTCAGGGGACCTCAAAACGTGAAGATCCATCAAAATCTCGACATCGAATTTTTGACATGAATCCAATACTTTCTCTCTATATATATATTACATATATACATAGGTAAGAGAAAGTAAAAATTAAAATCTGATTAAATTTCATTTTATCCGGCCTTTTTGTGTGTTTTTGTTATGATTTTTTTCATTTGACTTTTTTTTAAATCTATTGCCCGACCTCTGTTTTAATTATTAAGCCTATATCAGAGCTTTTGTCGGAATATATTTTCGAGATAATGGACCTAGTTTCAAATAAATTTAAAAAAAGAAAATAAAGAACATCTAGCCTTGCTTCGAATCTGCCCTTCGCTAGTAGAGGATAGTAAGGCAAAGTAAACACCTCGAATTTTTTTTCGAACTAGATAGTATGAATATTTAATACTACTACGTTTTTGTTGGTTGTGTTTTTTTGTTTCTGTTTATCCTGGTCATTAACTTGATTCCCAGGTTTCGAGAAGGTGCAATGCATTATTCAACTTCTCTAAATTCTTATTTGTTCATTTATATATTTTTAAATTAATTAATAAATTTCTTTCAATGAAACCCTAAAAATTAAATCTTTACTTAGTAACAAAGTAACAAATTGATAACAATAAGTGAATAAAGGAGCCTGGTTCAATTGTGTTCTTTTTATGTGTACCTATAAGATCGTTGTCTGATCTTTTTATGAGCTCCACTGGAATTACCATTTTTTTATTTTTTTGATTATGAAGCCTCTCAAGCGATAAAGTTTCATTTTTACTTTCTCTTAGCCTATATATGAAATATATAGGAGAGAAAGTATTGCGATCATGTCAAAAATTCGATGTCGAGATTTTGATGGATATACATGTTTTGAGGTCCCCTGAGTCCAAAAAAGTGGGTCCCGCAAATTGGTCTGTGTGTGTGTGTGTGTGTGTGTATGTGTGTGTGTGTGTCTGTATGTGTGTGTGTCTGTATGTGTGGACAGATTTTTAGCATGAAGGAATTGAGCTACCGGATTGAAATTTTATATTTAACTTAGGTACCTTCCCACACGCTCAAAATAAGCTTTTGAACAAAATCGGCCAAAAAGTACTAGTACTTTACTGATGTACTTTTTCAGTTTTTTCGATTTTCTCAAAATTCCCTCCAAGGATTTTTTTTAAAATTCAAAAATCAATTATTTTTTAGATGCTCTTTAAAATGTATATTCTCATTTTGCCGTTGAAATCTTCTGAAGACCACTTTACTCTTGTTCTTCATAGGAAAGATAGAAATGGTTGCCATGGTAACGGAATTTAAATCTTTTTTCTTTTTTACTTTCTCGTACCCTATATATGAAATATATAGAGAGAGAAAGTATTGCGATCATGTCAAAAATTCGATGTCGAGATTTTGATGGATATACATGTTTTGAGGTCCCCTGAGTCCAAAAAAGTGGGTCCCGCAAATTGGTCTGTGTGTGTGTGTGTGTGTGTGTGTGTGTGTGCGTCTGTGTGTGTGTGTGTGTGTGTGTGTGTGTGTGGACAGATTTTTAGCATGAAGGAGTTGAGCTAGCGGATTGAAATTTTATATTTAACTTAGGTACCTTTGAAGAATCTCAAAATAAGCTTTTGAACAAAATCGGCCAAAAAGTACTAGTACTTTACTGATGTACTTTTTCAGTTTTTTTCGATTTTCTCAAAATTCCCTCCAAGGATTTTTTTTAAAATTCATAAATGAACTATTTTTTAGATGCTCTTTAAAATGTATATTCTCATTTTGCCGTTGAAATCTTCTGAAGACCACTTTACTCTTGTTCTTCATAGGAAAGATAGAAATGGTTGCCATGGTAACGGAATTTAAATCTTTTTCTTTTTATTAGATTAAAAATCAATTATTATTTAAATTCCCATTTTTTTTAAATTTATTTGTGTCTTTAATTTTTTTCAAAGAAAACATATATGTCTCTCTCTCACTTGCAAACATTATCGCCTGTCTCTCCGCCTTCTCTCATAGGCCTAATGTTAATTTCCTATAGGGATTTGTATGTTAATTTCGATTCAAAAAGGGGGGTCCCCTTTGGAACTTTTTACTCATTTAAAATTTTTTTTCCAATTCTTATGAAATTTTGTATTTATTTACGATTCTATATTGTGTATAAAATGTCCAAATATGAGATTAAAATTTTGAAAAATAACCATAGTTTATTTCAAGCAGTCAACATTTAAAATGCAAGTTTGAAACTAAGGTGCTATGGGAAACTAAATATATCTCGACACAAAAAAATCTGGTGTGACCAGCACGGTGCACAACTTTTCTTACCGAAGGGTAAGAGAAAGTTGTGTGCTGTGCGCCAGTCACACCAAATTTTTAGATTAAAAATCAATTATTATTTAAATTCCCATTTATTTGTGTCTTTAATTGCTTAGGAGAAAACACATATACTCTCTCTCTCTCTCACTTGCAAACATTATCGCCTGTCTCTCCGCCTTCTCTCATAGGCCTAATGTTAATTTCCTATAGGGATTTGTATGTTAATTTCGATTCAAAAGGGGGTCCCCTTTAGAACTTTTTAGGCATTTAAAATTTTTTTTTCCAATTCTTATGAAATTTTGTATTTATTTACGATTCTCTATTGTGTATAAAATGTCCAAATATGAGATTAAAATTTTGAAAAATAACCATAGTTTATTTGAAGCAGTCAACATTTAAAATGCAAGTTTGAAACTAAGGTGCTATCGGAAACTAAATATATCTCGACACAAAAAATCTGGTGTGACCAGCACAGTGCGCAACTTTCTCTTACCGAAGGGTAAGAGAAAGTTGTGTGCTGTGCGCCAGTCACACCAGATTTTTATTTTTGAAAAAGAGTAATGATGAGGATTTTATTGTAAAAATAATATCAAGTATAGATATTTAAGACTTAGTTGGCATCCCAAGTGAATAGAGAGCTTTCAGGCAATTTAAAATACAAATATTCACCTCAAAAACAAACTACCCCTTTTGTTATGAAAAAAAAAACTGTGAATTCATACTACACAGTAGTACTGAAACTTGTGCACAAAACTTTAATTCCCGATAAAAAAAATTTTAGGGAATTAGAAAGAAATTGTTAAGATCTGTTCAATTAAGCATTTTTGATTTTGCTCATTTGGAGAGAAGCGTTTCGTAATATTGTATTTTCAAGGGGATGAATCAAACTTCAACTTCACTTTAACAATATGTTGACGAATCATATTGATGAGCGCATTGAGTTCAAATAATAATTAGTTGAAAGCTTCTTTTTTTAATTTTCTCTAACAAGAAACTCTTTTTCCCAATTGTAAATATTTTCTCTATTTTTTTCTGATTTAGTAATGAATTCACCGCTCAACTAAAATTCCCTCTGGAAGATCTCTCTCTCTCTTCTCTCTCATTTTTTAATAAATTTTTTTTACTTTTGTCTCTCGGGAAAACCATCTATTTGATCTTTGAATATTTGAAGTTTCTTTTCGATCTGACCTAAATACAAAATTCCTTTTTTTTCTTATGCATAGATTCATAGTTAAACAAAAATATTTTTTTAGTTCATTTTGTTGAGTTTAAGATAAATAAGATTTTTAAGATAAATAAAATAAATCTTCTAAGAATAATATTTTTTAACATTTGAGATTTACAAAAAAAAAAAAAAAAAAAAAAAGAAATCTTATATGAATGCGATGTTATAAAAATAGGCGGTTTGTAATCGCCATCTTAAAGAAGTTGAGATAACCCCAAAGTCATAAGATTTCCCAAAAAGTTGAGAAGAATTTAAAATAGATTCAGTGAACCATATATAAAAAGACATTAAGAAGAAGAGTGTCTCTAAAGTGCTCAGAAAATATATAACCTTGGCTTAAACCCGAATTTGGCGTAATTTTTTTTTTTTTTTTTATAAACTGGGCTGAAACAATTTTAATGCAATTAATTAAAGAGTATAAAGGAAAATAAAAACTGAGATAGGTAGGCCTATACAATAAATAGAATTATGTTAAATCATGCGGAGTTTTCTCAACCTCTTTAATTATTTTAAGGAATGGGACTAGGTCATGGGCGTAGCCAGCGGGGGGCAAGGGCCCCTCCTGTCTTGTCCTGAAAATTTTTTTGTCTATTAAAAAAATATATATTTTTCCCATTGTATTTTTTTTTTTTTTTAAATTAACTTATATAAGGAAAATAATAATAATAATAATAAATAATTAATAATCTATGTATATGTCGTAGACAGATCGTGAAATTAGACAGTTCATGAACTGTCTAGACATTTCATGAACTGCAGCCAGATCGTGTAATGGTCAAACAGTTACATGATCTGGCTAAAAATTTTAGACAGTTCATGAAATGCAATTGGGCCTTAGACAGATCGTGTAATGCTCGAGAATTACATGAAATGTCTAAATTTTTTAGGCAGTTCATGAACTGCCTAACAGCAGTTTTGCCGATCGTGTACTGATTGCAATTTAATGCAATAAATCTAAAAAAAAAATTTTATTTTTTCGAAAATCAAAAAAAGGGCTTCTATAAGTTGTAGATATTTTAAATAGCTTTAATTTAAAAAAAATTGAGGTAGATAGCTTCAAATTTGTGGCCGCTGGAATCTCCCAAAATTAGAACCCCGAGACGCGCACCTTAACTCAAGATTTACAAAGTGAGGAAGATTTGGAAAATTTAGTAAACGATAATAATAATAATATTGAAAAAAATTGACTTTTTTCGAGATCTTTATTTGCTTTACAAACAGTACACGATCGGCAAAACTGCTGTTAGGCAGTTCATGAACTGCCTAAAAAATTTAGACATTTCATGTAATTCTCGAGCATTACACGATCTGTCTAAGGCCCAATTGCATTTCATGAACTGTCTAAAATTTTTAGCCAGATCATGTAACTGTTTGACCATTACACGATCTGGCTGCAGTTCATGAAATGTCTAGACAGTTCATGAACTGTCTAATTTCACGATCTGTCTACGACATATATATTAATTGCATAACCCCCCTCTAGCCCTAACTAGTGGTTGCTCCCCGCCCTAACAAGCTGGCTACGCCCATGCACTAGGTGATATTTTCTAAGTTTTTGTTGGTTAAAAACACTTGGTTACTAGAAAATAAGCTTGTTGAATCAATAGCTAACAAGTTTATATCTTTATTAAGTCCCTAACTTTATCGAAACATTAACCTTTAAGCAACGTTTTTGACAGGTTATCATATTGTTAATGGGTATTAGTGTATTATTTAAGACTGTGAGTGTTTTTTTATTGGCGAGGCCAAACATCCCATGGCCCCTGGGAATCGAACCCAGGATCTCCAGCCTTTCAGGGGCATAGGCGTGCTATCCATTGCACCAGGCCACCGGACCCTCTACTTACACCAATAAAACTCTCCCCCTTATATGCAGTTAGTCGTGCAAGTCACTAACAGTGAGTGGACATTTTTGACCATGAAGCAAATGAGCTAGGAGGTTGAAATTTTATATTTAAGTTAGCCACCCCCCCGAACTCGTGTAAATAAGCTTTTAAACAAAATCGGCCAAAAAGTACTAGTACTTTACTGATGTACTTTTTTAGTTTTCTTCGATTTTCTCAAAATTCGCTCTAACGATTTTTTAAGTATTAGCATTTATTTAATTGTTATTCAATTTTTATCGTCCTGCCTGGAATTTGAACTAAGCGTCTCCATTATTTGACTTCTAACCTCTAGGTTAGTTGGTGAGATAGAAATGTCATTAAATTTAATAAATGACAAAAAAGTAGATAATAATTATAATAACTTTCATGATAATCTTTTTTTATTTAACTCTAGATAAGTCTAAAACTAACACTTGGGACAACTAAGTGGAAACAGTCCTAAACGTATTTAGGGGCTTTTGAATGGCGCCAACTTTATACATTGTCTCCATTAGAGATGGTCGAAAGCAACGAACGGAAATAGATATTGAAGTTGGGGAGGCCTGAGCCTGATCTCAGGGATACATGCATTGTTCTTCCCCTAAAATTCTATCACGAGATAAAGTTGATTTGAGATGAATGAACACCATAGACGAAATGTCGAAGATAATCAAACGGAATTGTTGATTTCCCTATCTGAGACGTTCGTCTTATTGCGTTCTTTAAGTCTTTAACATCTATAACGTTCTTCTTCTTCTTCTTCTCCCCTTTTTTTTCTATTTATCCGAAAGATAAATACCCGGAGGCATTTGTTAAACTGATTGGCAGCAGATAAATTGTCGCAAAAACCCGGACTGTGTCTTTTGGACGCCTTTTACAAACTCCTGTTATTTTCTCCCTCAGGGAGAAAGATAGAGATAAACACAAAGAGCCGAAAAACAATCAACATATTTTTTTTATAATACTAAATAGAAATAATTTTATTTCAAATACCTTAAAATATTAGCCCCTTTTGTTGTGTTTTAGCTTTGCGAATCCATAAACAAGAATAAATAAAATATTTATTCAAGAGCTGCAAATTCGTTCTTTGTTCAAAACAAATAAATTTTTGTTGTTTTTTTTTTCAGAATTATTAGGCAAAATTAATTAAAACACTCGATGATATGTTTCAATATATTTATTTTTATTAAATACTTTTTATCAACAACACTCTGTGGGTCATTCAGAACTAATATAAATACTTATTAAAAGTATAATACGTATCAAGTATTTATACCAATAACATATTCAAACTTATCCCCTAGTTTTTGTTTCATTTTAATTAAGTTATAATGTTTCAACTGGAGCCGAGGGGGGGCGGTCCGCCCCAGGCTCCCGAGCCGGCATATGCCCCTAAATATTTCTCTTTGAGAGGGCCCGGGGCCCTCGGGGTTCAGGGATATACGGAATTTTAAAAATATTTTTGTGTACTCTCTAAAAACGAATTAGTAAAAAACTACTAATTTATAGTGTATAGTCACTTTTTTAAGATGTGCAAAGTAGACCACCCGCAAATAGTGGATATCCACTTTTTCAATTAGTAAAAATTATTAATATGAAAAATTCACTAATTGAAAAAGTGAATTTTTAAAAAAATAATGACCAAAAAAAAAAAAGAAACGTTTAAGATACGTATATGAAATAAGGTGTGATGACACCGGGACCGAAGTTGTGTTTACTGACTCGAGTTCTAGCCGAACCCACTTAAACTTGACTTACTTTTACTATGCTGTTATTTTGTATATAAGTATGTCGCTGATGTTAACAATGCTTTTTACTTGAATGTTACTATATTCCTTCCCAGCAATTTATTTCTAAATAAACTTAATAAAACTAATTATCGTTATATCAAGAAATATATTTACTAAATTTTAAGTAAAAATATTTCTTAATTGACTATTTAAAAAATAATATTTTATTAATTTAAAAAAATTTGGAATCTATCTGTTTTGACTTAACATATATTTCCTGCAATTTTTAACAAAAAATACAAGTTATCTCAATAATATTATTTATTTGTATTATTATTACTTAAATAAAGCCTTATATTGCCAAAAATGTCTTTATTAAGGAACCGATCAAACAGCTGGTCGGCCATGTTGGCTTCTCAGATAGCCGGAATTGAATGAACTACTTTTTGAATTAGTCAAAAATAACTAATCTAAAAGTAACCAATAAATTTACTAAATATATTAGTAGATTCTACTCAAAATGACTAAATTTGCTGTAATTTTCTTACCTACTGCTTGAATAAGTAAAAATTCTACTAATTCGTTTTAAGAGAGTATGGAAGAGGGGGATATTTAAAAATGAGTTTGATCCCCCCTCCCCCCGAAAAAATAAATTACACCTCTGAAACAAAATGTATATAGTATGTAAATTAATGTAATATGTAAAAATCTGGTGTGACTGAGCGTAAGCACATAACTTTCTCTTTACCTTCGGTAATCGAAAGTTGTGTACTGTGCTTGTCACACCAGATTTTTCGTGTCGACATATATTTAGTTTTTTTTTTTTTTTTTTTTTTTTTTTAAGGTCTTTTTCGGCATCTAAGGCCATTTAGACCCCATCCCTATTTATTTCAAATGATTTGACATATATTTAGTTCCCGACAGTACGGAACAATTGTATTCACTATGTAAAATTTATAAGTATGGGAAAATATTTATATTTTGTTACCATGGGAACCATTTCTCCTATCTTTTCTATGAAATACAAGAGTAAAGTGGTCTTCAGAAGATTTCAATCGCAAAATGAGAATATACATTTTAAAGAGCATCTAAAAAATAATTGATTTTTGAATTTTAAAAAAAATCGTTGGAGCAAATTTTGAGAAAATCGAAAAAAACTGAAAAAGTACATCAGTAAAGTACTAGTACTCTTTGGCCGATTTTGTTCAAAAGCTTCGTGTCACGTCCCATGGGGGTGCCTAACTTAAATATAAAATTTCAACCTTCTAGCTCTTTTCGTTATTGAGATATTTTGTTCACAGACAGACACACAGACACACAGACACACAGACACACAGACAGACAGACAGACCATGTCGCGAAAACCACTTTTTTGGATTCAGGGGACCTCAAAACGTGAAGATCCATCAAAATCTGGACATCGAATTTTTTGACATGAATCCAATACTTTCTCTCTATATATTTCATATATAGGGTAAGAGAAAGTAAAAATTAATATGTAAATTAATACTGTAATATTTATAGTCTATTTATACTTTCCGATATAGGTTTAACAATTTTTTATTATTAAGCTAAAAAAATGAATTTCCTTAATTAAAATATAATCCTTTTTATGTTGTATTTTTTTAGTCAATACTTCTGAAAATATGAGTGAGTTAAAACCCACATTGTGTAATAATTTAATACTGTACATCACATAGGAGAACGTCCAAAAAAAATAATCTCCGAAAAGAAGAGGTCAAGTGCCTTTGGCTATGTCACCAGTTACATTTTATCATCATATTTTAACATGACTAACATATCCTCTTGTTTTTTCTCTTTAAATAAACGCAATTAGAATTATTAAAGTACCGTAAAATCTTTTAATGTGCTTTTAAATATACCGTATATATTGAATTATATGTAATATCGATAATTTCGTTAGTTCTTAATTCGTTTATTTGTTGTTGTTTATAATTATAAATAAGTTGAGTGTTTTTTCGGGTGAACCTTTGTTATTTTTAATGAATATCAGATTCAAATTTCTTAAATTATTCGATAATTAAGAGCAAAATAAAAAAAACAATAAATATTTTCGTCTTTTTTGTTTAATAATATCTCGACACTATATATTTTTCTTTTTTTTTTTTTATCTAATTCGAGTTTTATCCTGAACTTAAAGCATTCTGTACTTGACAGCTGAAAAAAGGTTTCGAGATATAGTTTCTTTATTCCAAAACTCTACATCATTTTTTCCTTTTCTTTTCTTAGTAAAATATGCTTGCCTGCTTTGAGGTTTGAAAGGGGGTGGAATGAGAAAGTGAACTAAACTCCCTTCTATAATGAAATACCTGAACCAAAGATCCTTTCATCGGTGAACTCAAGGACTTCAAAGAGGATAATTTCAAAATCTGAAGATTGTCGGTATTTTAGAGAGGGGATGTTAAGAATTTGGAAAAAAAGAAAATATCGCCATCATATAACAATTTAAAAATTTGTAATACCGAATGTTAAATTAAGCAGAGAGGAAAGAGAGAAGTTTGGCTTTTTAGCATTCATTATTTTCCATTTTCGTTTTAATTTTATATTGTTTTTGTTCTGGAGGCGCTTTGTTCCTGCCACGGCAGCCAGAGCGCAGCAGCAATGTATTGTTGAGAGAGAAATGCACCCTCACCTCTTTTTTTTTTCTCCCACCGAGGACCACCCAACCCCTTTTGGTCCACACTCATCCTCATCCCTTCCTCCTCTCCAACTGGGTTGCCTGTTCCCTGTTCCCGAACTCATCCTGCTAAAACCACCCTCTTTGCTCCCTTTGGAGCGATCAATACTCCCGCCTCTGGCTGTACAAGCGACGTTTCCACCCACCCTAAAAACCTCCAACCTCCAACCCCTGGAACCCTTCCTATATTCTCTCTCACCTCGTTGCAGCCGCCTCGGCTGTTTAAGGAGGTAACAGACGATGGGTGGCTGGGAGGGAAATGGTGCAAGTTGTCCAGCCTAACTTTTCGAGGTGCCAAATCATTCTGGTTACCTTGAATTCAATTAATAAATAAAAGAAATTTAATTCTTTTAATCGAATTAAAAGGAAATTCTCCACAGTCAAATATTATAAACCTTTTGTAATTTGAATTAAATTATTCTCCTCTTTTTTTCTTTAAAATTTGGCCTTGAAATCTCAAATATTAAAATAAGACTAATAAGTAGCCTACTCTTTAGATACCTCGATACCTTAGGCCATATATTAAATACAAGAGTAAAGTGTATTTCACACAATTTTGAGAGCAAAATGAGAATATGCATTTTAAAGATCAACTAAAAAATTTTTGATTTATGAATTTTAATCAAAATCGTTTGAGAAAAAACTGAAAAAGTACATCAGAAAAGTACTAGTACATACCCTTTGGCTTATTTTATTTAAAAACTTATTTTCGCGCCTCAGAATTGTACCAACCTTAAATATCAAATTTCAACCTCATTTCCTTCTTGGCGTTATTTTGAATACAGACAAACCATTTGGACGCAAAACGTATATTTCCATCGAATTTTTAACATGAATTCAATACTTGCTCTTTCTATATAGTTAAGTAAGAAAAAGTAAAAAAAAAGCAACTCCTTTATGAAATCTCAATTACTAAATCTATTTTTATTCACAATTTAATTAATTAATTAATTTTACAAAATATCCGATTTCGTGTTAATTAATATTAATTGGATTATCGGTAAATTCGGTATCGATAATAGGGGATAATAAGTAGGATAATATTTGATAAATCTTTTCTGCTAATGCACTATTAATTATTTGTAATACTAATAGTAATTTATTTAAAAAAAAACTGGGTGATTGGCGCACAGCACACAACTTTCTCTTAATTTCGGTAATCGAAAGTTGTGTTCTGTGCTTGTCACACCAGATATTTCTTGTCGACA